>CAUYWV010000012.1:0-18061 GCA_963576875.1 Acrobasis repandana | reverse complement strand
CCAGTCTGATTAGGATATTGCAGGCTTAAATCACCTGATTATCCGAAAAGAAAGATGATTCCGTGCTTCGGAAGGCACGTAAAACTGTTGGTCCCGAACGCCATCTAGCGTTTGTACCTATCCTAGGATTGGTTCTGGTCTACCCTTTGGGTTGCGGAGGTCAGACGGCAGTCGCTCTGTGTAAAAAAACCAGTAACCTCGTCGAATCACCTAGATAAGGTAGCGGACCCCAGGGTCTGAAGTGTAACCGCTGACGATGCAACCGGGAATACGCTCGGGTGTTGATGATCACAAAGAAATGGAGATAATCGAGGGACAAACCCTAATAGGGAAAAGGCGAAAAGATAATGACAGTATACTTAGCAACAGTACAATTAATTTTCTTTAAATCATACTTGTCCACACGCCTCGGCATCTAGGCTAAACAATTTCACACTTTTTTCACCAAACATGTGCAATAATTCAAACTTATCGCAGATTCGCAAGTTAAGTCGCAATAATCGCGATCGCGAAGCGCAATAAAATGAACAAGACGATTTTCATGACCAGAGCAAGGTCGTCCCGTCTCGAAGTAGACGCAGACATTAGGCCGAATTTTTATGACAAAGCTTAACCTGTCTTGAGTTGACAATACCTTAGGTTACTTAGTAGATAGACAAAGTGTCTACATTATTTAGGAACGTAGGTACTACATTATTTAGGGACATAGTCGATTGTTATATGTTAGTAACATATACCTAACAATCGACTATGTCCCTAAATAATGTAGTATAGTTAGTAATAATTAAGGCCTTTATCTTTTAGCCGTGTGGTTCCCGGCAGAGTAGAATAGGACCACACCAAGTCTTCCCGTAGATGTCGTAAAAGGCGAATTAGAAAACACAAGCTGAACAAAGTTTAAACATCAAAGAGACCTCTCCAACCCGTCTTGCCAGCGTGGAGAGTGTAGGCCAAATCCTCTGTCTACTATGGCTAATATATGGCTCTGGGAGTACAGAGAGGGTCGTGCTCCTGCAGTGGAGACTAAAAAAAGACCTGATGATGATAAGTTTCTAATGAAATCTTGTTTTATTTCAGGTCGTGCTAAGACAAAAGCCGGAGCCATGAATGCAAACACGGGTTGCCATTCGCATCAAGCAGGATAGGAGAATCAAACGTAAGTTTGGATCTTTTCATACAGATCTAACAAAATATACTATAACTACTTTAAGGCTAAGTTCAGTCCATGATAATGAACCACTTTCCCCAAGGAACATGTATGTTTACACATATAAGTTGACCGATCAGCTGATCCAAGTTTCTATGGCAAGCAAACATTTCTTTTCATTTATGGACATATGTTCCCTGTATCGACATATGAAAAATATTTTTTGGCCTCCCATGTAAGTTGACCGATCAGCTGATCCAAGTTTCTATGGCAAGCAAACATTTCTTTTCATTTATGGACATATGTTCCCTGGGGAAAGTTGTTCAGTATCATGGACTGAATTCACCCTTAAAATAGTATCAGTATATTTTGTTAGACGTTATTGACTACTATACTAATGTATAGGTATAAGAGTACTTGTACTAATATGTATTCTGTGGTACCACCTTAATGTGGTTCCTACAGACTTCTTTTTGATTGACTGGGAAGGATTGACGTGTCAATGAATTCGCAAAATTAGGCACCAGATAAATTCTGATTTTACCTACATAATGACATATTTCGCATTCCAATTTTCCGGAGCGAACAGTAGTAGTATAATATTGGGAAGTCTAAATCACTCCTGTTCTTCAGACTCACACTTCAATGTGTTCGTCTTCATCACATTCGTGACTTAGACTTCCCAATATCATACATTTAACCATTTCGATACAGTTGCTTGTTTCCACAGTTCGTATTTCAGTCTTACACTTCAGACAGGACAGGGCTTCTATATTTACATCCATTTGGGCTTCCAGTCGCATTTTATGTCGATGAGCATTTCTGGAAACGAATCTTCCACTTCAGTCAGGTCTACTTCTTTTCCATCTATTCGGGTAACTTCCAATCGAATTTTAGACCATAATGTAGTGTATTTTTGCGAAGGTATTAGAATAGCATCATATTGCTCATAATTTATAATTTTAACTATGTGAAGACCAAGTAGTTTCTCAGAAGTAATTATTATATCAACGTAGTCTCCAATATTCAAAGATGTGTCAACTGATCTGGTGATAATCATTTTCACATTGCGAATGCCACATATTTTTCTCTTATACATGATAACTATATCCACGTGATCTCCAATATTTAATGACATGTCAACTGTTTCGATGAACAGGTAAATATTTTGAAATAGCTTATACCCTGTTTACAGAACTACTTTACAATAACTGATCAAAATTGAAATTGAATCACTTACTTATATCATGTCACTCAGGTATAAGAGCTTCCAACATTAAGCATTCACAGAGTCAGTTCGTTTTAAATATATATATATATATATAAATCGTTGCTTTACAAATTAAAAACATTCAACCAAAAACAGCCTTAGCGGTTAAAAGGATGAAATTCGTTAAACAATCTCAAACTTTACAATTGAGTCGAATATGTCCAGATGAAAAAGTAGATGTTTTTCGACATTGTGACCTTCTACCTAATACTATTCGATGTATTATTTGCGGTCCCTCGAATTGTGGTAAAACTAATGTAGTCATAGGTCTTCTATTACATGAAAATGGTTTACGTTTCAAAAACGTTTATCTTTATTCAAAAACATTGTATCAACCAAAATATGTGTTTTTAGAAAATGTTCTTAATTTAGTGCCAGATGTAACGTTTGCAAAATATAAAGATAATGAACTTATTTTAAGTCCTCACGATGCAAAACCACACTCCATAATAATATTCGATGACGTCGCATGTGAAAACCAGTCCAATATGAGGGATTATTTCGCAATGGGTAGACATAAATTTATTGACTGTTTTTATTTGAATCAAACGTACAGCAAGATACCTAAACAGCTAGTAAGAGACAATGCAAATCTTTTAATATTATTCAAACAAGATGATGTGAACCTCCATCATGTTTATGATGAACACGTTAATACCGACATGTCGTGGTCAGAATTTCGAGAAATGTGTTCAAAAGTATGGAGCGAACCCTATAACTATTTGGTAATCAATAAAGATTGTTTAAAGAACAAAGGCTGTTACAGGAAGAATTTTGATACTTTTATTTTGTTTGACGAGGATAAAAATACGAGCATATAAGAAGATTTATTCGATATTCATCTTCAGTCAAACTATTACCGTATTAAGCAAATAACGTATATTCATCAAGTTTAATATGGAAAAAGAGTTAAAGACTCAGATAGTTAAAATAGCAAAATCTGTTAAAAAGAAAATCAAAGATATGAAAACTATGGAATCCTACAGTGAAAATGTTTTAAATACAGTTTTTAGACCTGTTACTGACCCAATTCATCAATTGATTACGGATCGAAGCAGTAAAATTAAATCAATAGAAGAAAAGGATGACCTCATAAAAAAATATTGTGCAAAAGAGCAAATTCAATCACCTAAATCGTATTTCAACAAAACTCTTAAGCACAATATTTCCCCACAAAATTATGCTGAAGATGATTCTGATGAAGATAATAGTTTAGAAAAATCAGGCGACTCTACTAATACGAATATTAATACCAGTGATTCATCGTTTAAAACTATTGAGTCAATACCTAGCCCTAGTCATAATACTTCGTCCTGGTCACTTTCCTCCGAAATATTTAATGATGTACCTTTTGGTGTTAGACAAGAACGAGGTAAATTAATGTTGGGTTCAGCACGTGTGCATATAAATGATCAAAATATTATATCTGTAGCTGGACATGATTATCAATTAACGTCAGGGTTGCAGGAGTTATTGTTAAAAAAAATACCTAATTTAGAACTGGTGACTGAAAATGATTGTCAAGAATATAAAACCATGTTAATAGCTACTAATGCTCACCGGCGAGACTTTGATCCTAGTAAACCAATTAAATCTAATAAAGGACGGAAGTATTTGAACATCATTAAACCACTTTTTAGACTGCGAAAGCCTTCGTCATCGTCTGTCAGTAATACTGATGATAATATAGCAGGAGAAGGTTTGATACTTAAAAAGAAATTTAAGAAAAATACTGATTACATTTACTGGGATGATCCTAACGAACTAGTAGAAAGGCTGAAATTATTAATTGCGTCTAAAGATGCAGGCAACACTGGTCTTGATAATGAAATAATTTCAATCATAGAAGAACTACGTGAAAATGGTAGTATAAATTAATAAGTGCATATCTTATTTACTTCATTAATTATTTCACTGCGGCTGACTTCAATCCAAAATGAATGTTGATAAATTCGGGCACCATGTTCATAAAAGACTACGTTTGACAGAAATACTACATTGTCCCAGTAATCACCTAGTTAGATCGGAAACCGGAGATTTTGATTTACAATCATCTCGATTGAAAGGAGTTCAAGAACCTGTTGCACATGATGATGCGGTGAACAAAAAATATGTTGATAAAAAGATCCTTGATGAAATAACCGCTCTTAGAAAGTTAATAAAAGATGATGTGATAAATAACCTTATTCAGTTCGAAAAAAAATTTTATACTAAAGACTACATCGATAAAATTACTAAACTACAAAATGGTAAAACAGCAAGTGGTAAATGAAATTCATAGATCAGCACGCAGAAATTTTGATCGTCGTAATGTGATCTTGAAAGGAATAGACGACTTATGGCAAGCGGACCTGATTGATATTCAATCATTAAAAAAGTACAATAATAGATACGGTTACATTTTAACTGTCATTGATGGTTTCTCAAAATATGCCTGGATGATTCCTTTGAAAACTAAATCAAAAAAGGAGGTGCTTAATGCATTTACTCAAATTATAAGGGAAAGTGGACGTTTCCCTAAAAACCTACAAACTGACAGAGGCACTGAGTTTTATAACGATGTATTTAATAGACAAATGCAGTTTATGAAGATTAACCACTATTCATCGTATTCAACAAAAAAAGCTTCAATTGTAGAAAGGTTAATCAAAACATTGAAGATTAAGTTATATAAATGTTTCAGTTATAATGGTAACTATAAATGGATAGGAAAAACTTTAAATGACGTTTTGTTTTCATATAACAATCAAAAACATAGCGTTACAAAGTTTAAACCAGTAGATGTAAATACAAAAAATGAAAACCTAGTAAAAGATAACATTAAGGAATTCCAAAGGAAACGGTGTAAATTTATCAAAAATAAATTTAAAATAGGTGACCACGTTAGAATAAGTAAATATAAGAGTAATTTTGCAAAAGGTTATACACCTAATTGGTCTACGGAAATTTTTACTATTAAAACGGTTAATAATACTAAACCTGTTACATATTTAATACAAGATCAACGAAAACAAAATATATTGGGTTCATTCTATCGAGAAGAGTTACAAAAAACTAAGTATCCGAATATATACTTAATTGAAAAAATTATAAGGAAAAAAGGCAATAAATTGTTTGTCAAATGGTTAGGACTTCCTGACGAAGAAAACAGTTGGGTAGATAGAAAGTCTATCGTATCATAGCACATATAAGTTCAAGCATCGTATATTTTGTTCATTATATTATAAGAAATGAATGGAGGTGGACTTGTTAATAATTTGATAAACAATACCCCGTTTGAGCTTCACTTGCCAGGTTACAACTATTGCGGACCAGGCACCAGGTTGCAAGAAAGGTTATTGAGAGGTGATAAAGGTGTCAACAAATTAGACGAAGCTTGTAAATACCACGATATTGCATACAACAACCCAAGTCTCTCCGTTCGTCATAAAGCAGATTTACAACTGATGAAAATGGCTAAGAAGCGATTGCATTCTAAAGACGCTGGCAAAGGAGAAAAGTTAGCATCTTGGATAGTTAACAAAGTTATGAAAGCAAAATTAAAAACAGGTGCCGGGATAAAACAATTTAAAACCATTGTATCAAAAATACGTTCACAAATAAAAAAACTGAAATCAAAGGATAATAAAACTGCTATTAAGTATGCTTATGAGGCAGCAAAAAAATTGTTTCCTAAGACATGCCACGTTCGTTTACCGAGAATAATACCAATTCCTAAAACAGGAGGGATTTTACCTTTGATACCAATTTTTGCGGGTTTATCGGCACTAGGCGCTTTAGCAGGAGGTGCTGCTGGTATAGCTAAAACTATAAATGATTGTAAAACTGCTCAACAGAATTTACATGAATCTGAACGTCATAACAAAGCTATGGAGGCTATTGCAATAGGAAAAGGATTTTATCTTAAACCATATAAAAAAGGAAGTGGGTTGTTTTTGAAATCTACAAAAAACTAATAAGCAGGCTACCCAAACGTGCTCTTACGAATATCGATATTATTAAATACACTAAAAATATTCCATATTTTCGAGGTGTATATATGAGGGATAGATTGCCACGTAAACCACAACCCATAGAGTGTGGTATATTAAACTTAGACAGTTATAAGAATAACGGAACACACTGGGTAGCCTTTGCTAAAATAAATAATTATTGTGAATATTTCGATAGTTTTGGTAACTTAAGACCGCCCAAAGAATTGGTAAAATATTTAAATGTTAGTGATATACATTATAATTATACTAGATTTCAAAACTTTGATACTGTAAATTGTGGTCATTTATGTATAAAATTTTTGCAAGACTTTTGGTGTAACAATATTATATAATAGTTATTACGTTTGAATAAAACATCATTCTAAAAATGTCTTTCACTCTGTCCATAACTGGAAACAGCTCACTACTAACATCGAACTATTCCCCTCCACTGGAACTTGATGGTCAATATGAGTGCTCTCTTTTACACTTCTCTGCATTTAATTCTATACCAAATATTACAAATAATAATAATAAATTTTATTATGGCGTTGACGAAGTTGTTGAAATTCCTGAGGGAGCATATGAACTCCTAGACATCTGTGAGTTCTTACAATCAAAAGTAAACAATTGTGTTTTAAAGTTATTGTGCAACAATAACACCTTGAGGCTTTCGATATTCTGCTCTAAAGAAATTCATTTTGAAAAACCAAATTCTATTGGACCTCTACTAGGATATGGAAAAACTTTCATGATGAGGGATAAATGGTACAAATCCCCACTACCAGTGAACATTCTTCCTACAACCGTGGTGCGGGTTGAATGTGATATTACCGGAGGTTCCTACATTAATGGAAAATCAAGTCATATAATTCACGAATTCGCATTGAATGTTCCTCCTGGCTACAGAATAATAGAAGTTCCAAAAAATACCATATATTTTCCGGTGAACAGAAGCACGGTGAATAGTATAAATATAAGAATATTGGACATAAAAAACAATTTAATAAATTTTCGCGGAGAGGAAGTACAATTGTACTTACATTTGAAGAAAATATGATTGACTACAATAAATACACAACTACATCTTTTCGAAAGATTAGTACTCATCAAGCAATCAAGAAGACCACACATACTCGTGGTAAAAAAAAGAAATTAACCTCTACTAATATACATTTTCTCAAATCGATCGGATTACTATAATGAGTATTTTAAATATAACTAACCCACCCGCTTATGATAACTCCATAGACGGTATAGAAATTCATTCTTACAAGCCCTATACCACTACTTTCAATATAAATGATGAAATTCGGATACCTATAAACCAACAAGATTTATATGTGCTTCCATGTTCAAGTACCTTGTATGTTGAAGCTGTGGTAAATGTTATCAATGTTGAGAAGAAAGAAACAGTTAAAACCGTACATTTTACCAACAACCCCCTTCTATTCCTTTTTCAAGATATAAGATATGAATTGAACGGTATTGAAATAGACAAAGTGAAGAATGCTGGTATAACTACTACTATGAAAGCACTGGTGTCTATGAACGCAGACGAGGCGAAGGTATCCAAAGTGTGGGGTTGGGATATACAAGGTACAAAAAATGAAATTGCAGGTCATTTTGCTGCGTCAATACCTCTCAGCAATATATTAGGTTTTGCAGAAGATTATAAAAAAATTATTGTCAATTGCAAACACGAACTTGTGTTGCTACGAAGTAATACTAACCTTAATGCTTTAAAGCTAAACACTGGCGAAAGAGTTGAAAGTATTGACATAAAAAAGATTGTATGGCGAGTTCCTCACGTTAAAGTATCAGATAGAGAAAGAATTAATTTACTTAAAATACTTGAAAAAGATAGACCCATTCAATTAGTGTATAGAAACTGGGACCTTTATGAGTACCCTTTGTTACCAAAGACTACAAAACACACTTGGTCAATTAAAACTTCGTCACAAATTGAAAAACCGAGATATGTCATTTTAGGTTTACAAACAAACAGAAAGAACAACGTTATGAACGATATGTCTCAGTTCGATCACTGCAATGTTCGAGATGTTAAAGTTTTTTTAAACTCTACATATTACCCGTACGAAAGTTACAACACCAACTTTTCATATCATAACTATGCTTTAATATACGAGCAATATGTAAATTTTCAGCAGTCTTATTACAACCGCCCATGCAACGCATTGTTGACTGCACAAGAGTTTAAAAATTTTGCACCATTATTCGTGATAGACTGTTCTAGACAAAACGATAATATTAAATCAGGACCGGTGATCAACATTCGCCTCGAACTAGAGTGTGACAAAGTGATACCAGATCAGACATCAGCATATTGTCTAATTTTGAATGACTGCATAGTCGAATACAGACCTCTGAGTAACATTGTTCGTAAAATATCATGAACTCGATTATTTTCGTTGATGTGCAAGGATTTAAGGATCGCAGTAATAAATTTATAATCAAAGAGTTTGCATTATCTACTAAGGATTTCACTCAAGTTTTTCTAATTAAACCTCCATATGCATATACTACATTATCTCCGGAAGAAAAGAAGACTGTTCGATACCTCGAGCGACAGAGAGGAATCACTTGGAGTGAAGGTCACATTGACTATAGAGAATTTAAGAGAATTATTGTACCAATCATGCAAAATAAAATTATTATAATGAAAGGTCTTGAAAAACAGAAATGGATTAGAGAATTATGTGATGGAAGTAATTTGATTGACATAGAAAATCGAGGGAGTCCTACATTTTCGACCTTATATGAAAACTACTGTAAAAATGAATGTAGCTTTAATTGTTTAAGTCATAAGAACTTTTGTGCGCTAAAAAATGTTATTTGTATAAAGAAATGGTATTTAGACAATATTTCTTAGTGTAAATAAATATTATAAGATGGAAACAATATATTTTCTTTTATTTATTCATATCCTCGGTTAGTTTAAACCTATTATAGCATATTCGGTTATAAAAAAAAAATAAAAAAAATTCTTAGGTATTCTATTTATTATTTATCTCTTAAAAATAATTAACATACTTATAAGGTTTACTTACACGCTAAACAGAAAAAATATACAATCATTAAAAAATACACTTAAAAATTATCAGCACATAGTTTTTTCGATATTGTCCTAACAAGTGACTCCGTGAGGTCTAACACTTCATCACACTGATCTTGTACCACATACTGCGCGCTGACAACATCGTTGATACCCGAGCTTGACGCACTAGCTGGTTCACGAGCCAAGTCCACTATCTTTATTTGAATTAATTTTAACCCCTTTTGCTGCTTGCTGATGATGAAGGACTTCGACGAGAGTTTAGTCCTTTTTCTAGACACATCTTGCTTTCTCCTCTCTTGTCTTTCGCGCTCTTGTGCAAATAGCTCTATTTCTTGTGTTAAGTTTTCATAAGGATCTTGTGCGTACTGTGAAAACATAACATTTGTGCTGTCTTCCATTTTCTGCAACAAAGAAATAATTATATTTAGTATAAATAGTTTATATCAATAATTAATAAATTGATTACAGTATACATTTACAAAACTATATATACTCACTTGGTGATTATGAAGTAATTAGTGCAGCTAACTATTGTCCAGCTCCCAATGTCGTTACTTGCGAAGTGATATTATTCGTGCTCAAATTAGGTGATTAAATATTATTTTCAACACAGTCAGCAATTCATAGGTCTTTCAACCTAAAATTTGTCCGTACATGTTTTTAAGTTGACCTGAATTTATTGAGCACGTTTGTACTTAGACTTTCCTTCACGTGTATCATATTACAACGTAATTAATTGGGTGTGTGAACAGAAATAAATAAAATCAAATTATTTTGTGCACTTATTTATTATAAAATATATTTATTAAGTACATGTATATTAAAGTAATGACAATGACAAAAGTATAAGATGAATGTTATTATAAAAAATGATGGCTAGTTGTCTTAAAAAACAATAGGTAAATCGATATAGCTTGACCCATTCAACGGGTCATATCTGTTGATATTCACCTCTAAATATAAATTATTCGTAAAAGCCCAACCGCTATCCCTTTCTTCAAACTCTTGAATCTTTTTTAAAATTATATCTTTTATTGCTTTAAAAATATCATCAAATTTAAAGTTAGCGTGTACTACAAAATTTTTTGTAGAAAATGATTTCACTGACTGTTCATTATTTTTGAATAAGATAAAGTTACAGAAGAATTCAAAATTGACTTTAATATTAATATGTGTCTTTAACGCCTTAATTAAAAGTTGATATATAGAACTTCTGATACTTTGTAAAAATATCTCTGGTAAACTTTGCTCAAATTTATCTTTAGCTGCAATCCTATAAGATGATATGCGACCCCGAAATGCAGATGAAATCTCGACAACTCCGTCTATTAGCTCACCTAAAGAGCGACTTTTATGACTTTGACTCCTTAAGTGTCCTATCCATTGCTTACTGGGTACTTGAAAGGAACAGCTTTCGCAAAAAGGCATTATATTCTTATTAATGAAAAGATATATATTTTAATAAAACCCACTATAACAAATAAAGATAAAAAAGAAAGATATTATATATTTATTTTAATGAAACCCTACTTTGCACAAGGTATGGTTATAAATAAACTATTAAGTGAGTGTCGGTTCTGTGTGGTCGAATAAGACGCTGAGGTCCCTAACCAACCGCTGCAGCAGCTTCCACTGCGACGTGTCTTCATCCAGAAGACAGCTGAGTCGAAGCAGAGCCTTCTTCCACCGTTCTTCGGGGGCAGTAGACTCGGCGTCGCTGCGTTGGTACACCCTCACCTCGATGAAGTAGTTGCCGTCAGTGGGAGCAGACCGCCGCAGCGTGCCCGCGCTGACCCTCTTTGCCAGGTATGATGGGAGACTGATGGGCGAAGGTTTCAGAGCAGCGCGTGTCTCGTCATCAGTGTGGAGTTCGAAGAGCGTGTCAACGTTTAATTTCTTACTTTTCTGTCTGAAAATAATAAAAACAAAACAATATTAATTGAAATAAATATTTTACTATCATCAATTGAGCTAGCACCAAAGTAAGTTTCTATAATTAAATATCTAGATACTAACTAAACGATATATTATTTTTAATAAAAACATATAAAATAAAAACACAGAACGCTCTAAAAAGATTTATTACTCTATCTATCTTGTCGGGGATTGAGCCCAGAACCTTGTGATTCAGACACACACATACGTACATATTACTATAGACCATAGATTGAAAAGATTAAATGAAATAGAAATATATTTAAATTTACTTAATAAGACTTTAATGATACGACTTATACCTTCGAATTCAGAAAATATATATTTTATTGTTTACTTTATCACCTGCTGGTAAAAAATAATAATTATACTCACTTTGTTAATAGTTCGCCTGGTGATTTCCTCTTTGCTGGTGTAGATTTTTTCACCTTGCCGCTGCTCTGAGCAGGTGGAAAGTATTCAAACTCTGAATCAGACCTGAAATAATATAACAAAAATAATAAATTTTAGTATAACCTATAGTAATCTATACTAATATTATAAAGCGGAAGAGTTTGTTTGTTTGTTTTTTTGTTTGTTTGTTTAAACGCGCTAATCTCAGGAACTAATGGTTCGATTTAAAAAATTCTTTTTTTGTTGGGTAGTCCATTTATAGAGGAAGGCTTTAGGCTATATAACATTCCGACAACCACGCGAACGAAGTCGCGGGCACAGCTAGTATTAAGATAAAGAGGGTTTGTTGTTTTTACAATTGATGAACATAATATAATAAACAGGTTGTGTTGTAATATATATTGACAGCTTTAAGCATGTTATTTGTATCTGAGGAAGAATTGACTGATTACCTCCTACAGAGATTTGCACACTAAAAACTTTTAGAGTGATGGGTAGGCAATGACCTTAATAATCGTAGACTGTTGAGACCGTTTTTGGATCGATTTTATTAAGGCGCCGGATTGTTTAAGGGACACAATAGAAAAACTTAGTAATTATACTCACTTACATTGTGTATATAAGTCTCTCTGGTCACGCTGGTACAAACGAGAAATTCAACTTGCGCTGGTGCAAGGTTGGACATAAACTTGCACTGGTGCAATTCTGGAAAATCACTAGCGCTGGAGCAAGGCTGGATAACCACTTGCATTGGAGCAAGGCTAGATAGCCACTTTCACTGGAGCAAAACTGATCTGCTGGTCACCTTGCGCTTGTGCAAGGTACTCGCGCTTCTGCTAGAGACCACTCAATGACCGATGATGATTGATACACTACACTACAATTTTTACTCGCTTTTATTCGGGAAAATAAGACTCGCAAGCAATTGTTTAGGGTTCCGTAGTTGATTACCGAAAACTCTTTAATATTTTTTTCAAGTAGATTGTGATGCAAAAAAACTATTATAAACTATTGACTATGCGTTATTTTGATATAGTTATGATATACAGTTTTATTGAAATACAATCAAAAGTTTTTGAGTAAAAAAAAAAAAAAAGTTACTTAGTGGTAATAGTTTCATTTTCTTTATTAAAATAACATTAAAAAAGTGTTGTTGGTATTTATTTTAATAATTTATTGTTGATTTGGTAAATGAGTTTATTTAAAATGCAATCCTAAAATACGGAACCTTATTTAATACACAAATAGCGTGAAGGTAAATTTTTTCCTGAGTAAACATTTTCATAAATATAATGTAAAGTTAAATCTTTAGTTAAATATTGAAACAAACAAGTGTATTGAATTACATTTTTACACGTGCCATTAAGTAGACAATCACGTCTTTATCTCTTTCGAGGTAGACAGTGCTTAGCCATAGGTGAAAATCAGGAATCGGGAATAGTTTCAGGTTACTAATCATGTTGCCTTCTTGTAATGATCCCTAAGTTGCTATCCGTTCCCTTGACTGACTTTTACGCTCTACACGTGAAGAGAAACAGCTAGTACATTCTATGTTTTTTCTTTGCTAGAATTTAAGATTTTATTTACATAGATATACATATACTAGCACGTCTTTATCCCTAAAGCAGTAGACAAAGTCCAGGACTTAAAAACCCTAAAGCCACTTTTATCATGAATATCAACGTAAATGTGGGAAAGAAAATCAAAAATAGTGATGGGTTCTGCCCGTTCAATCGATCGGCTTTTACGATAAGCGCAGGAAGACAGCTGAATCATTCTACGTTTTCTCGCAGGCCAGCAAGAGAGTTCTAATACTGAACATATTTCGAACTTGTATACATATACTTCCATATACATATATTCAACATGTAAGGCTACATAGCCTTATATGCTGAAGTGCTTAAGCGTACATACGAGTACTTAAGAGTATTTTAATAATGTGAAGATCACTATCTTTGCCTTTCAATTTTATCAGACGTTTCTATTTATTACCGACTTGAAAAAGGAAGAAGTTCTTAACTCATGTGTTTGTTTGTTACGCGTTGAGTTCATCAATTGTGAACCGATTCTAATTATTTTTTTATTAGATAAGTTACTTCATTGGAGTCTGTTTGCATTTCACGAGGAGAAAAAAAAAATGTAGGAAATTTTTCAATTTATTTTTCCAAATGATACAGAAAATACACTATGTATAAATATTAAAAAAAAATTCATCACTATTTTATTTAGGGTGATTTATACATACATACATACTATCACGCCTGTTTCCCACAGGGGTAGGCAGAGACTATGGACCTCCACTTGCTACGATCTTGACAGACCTCTTTCGCTTCATCTACACTCATCAACCTCTTCATACATGCCCTTCGGTTACGGGTACTTCTTACCTCTCCCTTTTTCAGAACGTCTGCAATCTGATCGCATAACGTTCGCCGAGGTCGACCCTATCCCGCACTTCCTTTTAAACTTGTCTTATAAATATTTTTTGTTAATCTATTTTCATCCATCCTTACTAAATGCTCAAACCATCTTAACATCCCTTGTTCTACTTTTGTCACGAGGATAATTTATATACTTATAAATAAATTAATGTACAACCCGTGTGAAGTCGGTGAGGGTTGATAGTATACAAATAATTACAAAATAAAACTCAAAATTAGTTATAAGACGTCCGGCACAGATCGTAAGAATCGATCGAGGGAATGGGTGAAAATGCGAATCATATTAATAGGCGAGGGTTGGCTAGCAACCCATCACTATATTGATTGTTATCCATCTTGCCCACAATCACGCTAAAAGTGGTTTTTGAGTCTTGCGACCCTGTCTGTTTAAAGCCGTAAGATACAAATTACTCTGTCTGCTCATTAGGAATAAAGCCGTGATAGTATGTATGTATGTTTGTATCTTTTACAAGTATGTACTTATTTTTTTTATACTCGTTTTGAAAGCCGTAGACGAAAGCTAGTTATAGAATAGTTTTTCTAAAGTTAAAACCGACTTCACCCCCAAACTACACAACCGATTAAAATAAAATTTCTAAGAAACCATCTAACAAGTATGCGCTTTCAATTCCAAATCGGTCCATGCGTCTTCAAATAATCGGTGAACAAATGAATTGATAACCTCCTCTATTTTAGAAGTAGGTTAAAAAACAACGCATACAATTTTTCCTGAGTATGCATTATCAAAAATGTATTGCAAATAATGTAACAAACAAGTGTGTTGAATTACATTACGAAATATACCTTCGTAAGCACCGGATATTTTCGAAAACGAACTAATTATTTAGGTTACACGTGTAAGTATTATAAAAGACAATCCTCAACGGTCCACGTTGATCAGCTCATCATATCCGAGTGAGATGATATAAGTAAGTGATTCTGTTACAATTTGGATCAGATAAAGAACATTTCACCAACTCATTATTATCAAGCAGTCGGAAACAGGGTCATGTAATACCCACACATATAACATGTGACTTCTATACTCTCTTTATTTTATGTTTTATGCTGTGACAGCACTACGACATAGCACTACACTGTGACATACACACACAAAACAAAACACATGTTTACAAAATGTTGCAGTAAAATTATGAAATGGTTTTATTATCAACATTTTTGAAACAAAAAAGTCAAATGTATGATACCTAACGTGAAACCTTAATCGATAAATACTTACCTATTACAAATACTGCACCTATTAACGAGAATTGAAACTGCAACATGATGTTCGCAGATCGCACAATTGACCACTCGACTACAATGACTTTAGTGATATTATTAAAATTTGTGATCATATGTGTACATATAGATTGAAAATCTAGGAAGTAGAAAACATTATTTCGATAACTTCTACATGTACTGTTGTCTAATATTGACAACAACATAAAACTGCATGTAGCATATAGCTCCCGTGTGCAGCCTGACTTAGTATATTTAATAAGAGCTCCTCTACACGATGTATATAAATTAGTATAAACTGGATTCGAAAGAGGTTTTTTTTTTCTTGCTTGGTTTAACCTGAGTTATGTCTTAGTATAATGATTTTTTTGATGAACACACCAGTAGCATGTACGATACCTACGTGATCCGATTTGAAATGTAACGTTTCATTATAAATACGGTATGCTTTGATACAAACACTTGTATCAAAAAAGGTTTGCGAGCGGCTATGATTATTACGTACCTTATTACAGCAACCGTATGCTTGTTTGCTATTCATATGAAACCATTATAACGTGTGAATGGGCATTTAGCTTATACGTGACGTTGTTTGTTCGTTGATTCGCATCATGACGTGACTATGACGCGAATTCGCTCACATATACAATTTAATTTTATGCATTTGGTGCAAGGGAATACATGACTTATGTTTATAATATTTCACAATAGATATCGAGTTTGCAATTGCGTTCATAAAGTAGTTTTTCTGCATCGCGATATTAAAGTTTTTGTGTTTCGTGAACATATATACAAAATTTTCGACGATAGTAAATGGGACTCTTAGTAACGATGCTTTGTATCTGTGGTGTTACGACACATTGGGGCACAGTTTACATTGCTGAGCGAACAGAGCGGGTGAATGTTGCTAACGGTTGGACCTGCCCCCAATCAGGACCTTCCATTGCGACCTCTTCCCTTCCCAAAATATGACTCGCCCTTTACCAACAAAACGGGAAGCGCGCTTAAGAGCCTCTCCTTCGAAACCGAAGTCCTATATTCAACCTCGAGGAGGGCTCGAAAAGCGCGCGCCCGTTTTGCTCTTTTAACGCATTCACAGTTCGATTGATTTTTAATTATTATTTTTTGTTTCGTGATCTATTTTAAATAAAATAAATTATCGAAAATAACTATAATTCTAAAATCTTCTCGAGAATTATTTAGTGTTCGGTACATTATGTTACACAAGAATTGATTTATTCTGATTTATGAGCTAATCCGATCACAGTTTTCATCAGTTATTTTTAGGACTGATGGAAACAAGCAACTGTATCGAAATGGTTAAATGTATGATATTGGGAAGTCTAAGTCACGAATGTGATGAAGACGAACACATTGAAGTGTGAGTCTGAAGAACAGGAGTGATTTAGACTTCCCAATATTATACTACTAACAGTGTTTTTCTTGCGTCATTCCTAGTTAAATTGCTATAAAAATGAACATTTTCTTCAGCTCGGAGCGTGTCGCAGCGGTCCCGTAACGGAATACGTACAAGTGCGTCTGTAATTTGCGTCGTGCATAGTGTTTACTTACGCTTCGGTGCATCTATGCAATTTTTGCACAAAATATGCACACTCTAATAGCCGGATTCATTAAAAAAATACTTATATATATTATTAAATAGTGATGTAACTGATTTAAGATTTAACTTAATTTAACTTTACTCACTAGTAAAGACTTTTGATCAATTTAACAGACAAATCAGTAGGTAGGTACCTAATTTATACTCTTAAAATCGGAAGCAGTACCTATAGGGGGTTTAACAAAATATAATTAACTATTTTAAGGCTGAATTCAGTCCATGATACTGAACAACTTTCCCAAAGAAACAGAAGTACATCAAAAATAATGTTTGACCTTCCATACAATACAATTGACCAAGTAGCTGATCCGAGTTTGTATGGAAAGCATTTTGTTTATCTCTTATTTCGATATAATATGTTTGTTTGTTTGTAATAACCTTTAATCTGAGGTAATAACTTTATTGTACTTAGAAAACACATAATTAAAGACAAAAACAACATACAGAATGTTTCTTAGGGAATGTTGTTCAGCAGGTATATGGACTTATTAATGTACCCGTATATTTTTTTAAACCCTGTATAATCTGCATTAAGGTAGGTTTTTATTGGAATAACTCAAAATGTTTATCCGATAATTTTTAAAATTGGAAGAACAACAAATACCTACATTGGTAGGTATAAACAAACATATTAATGGTACATATTTTCCTTCCACGATTCGAGGCACGAGTAAAAACGGAAGTCATATCGTAACCGCATAGCGAATCTGATTACCAATTATTTGGATACTTGGCTTGTTCGTTGGCTCTTGGCCAAGTGCCAAGACAGGTTGGACAAGTGCGTATTGTTTTGCATTGCACAGTTGTATTCGTTTATCTGGGCTCGCACACATCTGTTTGCTTTCGACACTTGTTTTGTTCATAAAGATCTGCTCTTCTTTTGCTCTGATCTTGCGGCTCTAAGCAGACATAGCCCAGGGCTCCAAGACCCAAAGGCCACTTTTAGCGGGATGGTGGGC
>CAUYWV010000011.1:50000-52000 GCA_963576875.1 Acrobasis repandana | reverse complement strand
TGGTTGGTTGGTTGGTTGGTTGGTTGGTTGGTTGGTTGGTTGGTTGGTTGGTTGGTTGGTTGGTTGGTTGGTTGGTTGGTTGGTTGGTTGGTTGGTTGGTTGGTTGGTTGGTTGGTTGGTTGGTTGGTTGGTTGGTTGGTTGGTTGGTTGGTTGGTTGGTTGGTTGGTTGGTTGGTTGGTTGGTTGGTTGGTTGGTTGGTTGGTTGGTTGGTTGGTTGGTTGGTTGGTTGGTTGGTTGGTTGGTTGGTTGGTTGGTTGGTTGGTTGGTTGGTTGGTTGGTTGGTTGGTTGGTTGGTTGGTTGGTTGGTTGGTTGGTTGGTTGGTTGGTTGGTTGGTTGGTTGGTTGGTTGGTTGGTTGGTTGGTTGGTTGGTTGGTTGGTTGGTTGGTTGGTTGGTTGGTTGGTTGGTTGGTTGGTTGGTTGGTTGGTTGGTTGGTTGGTTGGTTGGTTGGTTGGTTGGTTGGTTGGTTGGTTGGTTGGTTGGTTGGTTGGTTGGTTGGTTGGTTGGTTGGTTGGTTGGTTGGTTGGTTGGTTGGTTGGTTGGTTGGTTGGTTGGTTGGTTGGTTGGTTGGTTGGTTGGTTGGTTGGTTGGTTGGTTGGTTGGTTGGTTGGTTGGTTGGTTGGTTGGTTGGTTGGTTGGTTGGTTGGTTGGTTGGTTGGTTGGTTGGTTGGTTGGTTGGTTGGTTGGTTGGTTGGTTGGTTGGTTGGTTGGTTGGTTGGTTGGTTGGTTGGTTGGTTGGTTGGTTGGTTGGTTGGTTGGTTGGTTGGTTGGTTGGTTGGTTGGTTGGTTGGTTGGTTGGTTGGTTGGTTGGTTGGTTGGTTGGTTGGTTGGTTGGTTGGTTGGTTGGTTGGTTGGTTGGTTGGTTGGTTGGTTGGTTGGTTGGTTGGTTGGTTGGTTGGTTGGTTGGTTGGTTGGTTGGTTGGTTGGTTGGTTGGTTGGTTGGTTGGTTGGTTGGTTGGTTGGTTGGTTGGTTGGTTGGTTGGTTGGTTGGTTGGTTGGTTGGTTGGTTGGTTGGTTGGTTGGTTGGTTGGTTGGTTGGTTGGTTGGTTGGTTGGTTGGTTGGTTGGTTGGTTGGTTGGTTGGTTGGTTGGTTGGTTGGTTGGTTGGTTGGTTGGTTGGTTGGTTGGTTGGTTGGTTGGTTGGTTGGTTGGTTGGTTGGTTGGTTGGTTGGTTGGTTGGTTGGTTGGTTGGTTGGTTGGTTGGTTGGTTGGTTGGTTGGTTGGTTGGTTGGTTGGTTGGTTGGTTGGTTGGTTGGTTGGTTGGTTGGTTGGTTGGTTGGTTGGTTGGTTGGTTGGTTGGTTGGTTGGTTGGTTGGTTGGTTGGTTGGTTGGTTGGTTGGTTGGTTGGTTGGTTGGTTGGTTGGTTGGTTGGTTGGTTGGTTGGTTGGTTGGTTGGTTGGTTGGTTGGTTGGTTGGTTGGTTGGTTGGTTGGTTGGTTGGTTGGTTGGTTGGTTGGTTGGTTGGTTGGTTGGTTGGTTGGTTGGTTGGTTGGTTGGTTGGTTGGTTGGTTGGTTGGTTGGTTGGTTGGTTGGTTGGTTGGTTGGTTGGTTGGTTGGTTGGTTGGTTGGTTGGTTGGTTGGTTGGTTGGTTGGTTGGTTGGTTGGTTGGTTGGTTGGTTGGTTGGTTGGTTGGTTGGTTGGTTGGTTGGTTGGTTGGTTGGTTGGTTGGTTGGTTGGTTGGTTGGTTGGTTGGTTGGTTGGTTGGTTGGTTGGTTGGTTGGTTGGTTGGTTGGTTGGTTGGTTGGTTGGTTGGTTGGTTGGTTGGTTGGTTGGTTGGTTGGTTGGTTGGTTGGTTGGTTGGTTGGTTGGTTGGTTGGTTGGTTGGTTGGTTGGTTGGTTGGTTGGTTGGTTGGTTGGTTGGTTGGTTGGTTGGTTGGTTGGTTGGTTGGTTGGTTGGTTGGTTGGTTGGTTGGTTGGTTGGTTGGTTGGTTGGTTGGTTGGTTGGTTGGTTGGTTGGTTGGTTGGTTGGTTGGTTGGTTGGTTGGTTGGTTGGTTGGTTGGT
>CAUYWV010000011.1:0-45000 GCA_963576875.1 Acrobasis repandana | reverse complement strand
CCATGGTAAGTTTAATTTTTCGTTATTTTTCTTTTTAGGTATATATTCATCGCTTACTGTTGTTATAATATTTGTATAATTTGCTACCGCATTTTCTATTTCTTCTATTGTTTTAATCTCTTTTATTTTTTGTTTAGTTAATTTTTGTAATGGCAACAACTCTCTTATTTTCTCACGAAAATTTGACCAGTTGGCTTTTTTTGTATTGTATTTTCTAGTAGTGCGCTGTATTTCAATTAATTTAGGTTTTTTCTGATAGATTTTGAAGACTATGCCATTGTGATCCGAGGACGTCAGGCCTTCGTCTACCTTCCAGTCTTCCACCAGGTCTAGGAGATCCATTGTGCAAGCTGTAACATCGACCCAGCTTCTGAAGCGCTTGCCTCCTCTTATGGTGTCGAAAGTCGGTATATTCCCTTCATTCAAGATATTGAGATTGAGTTCCCCCAAGGCCTCCATTAGGGTTATCCCTCTGGGATCAGTTTCCGGGCTGCCCCACCAGACGTTCTTTGCGTTAGCGTCGCCTCCCAAGAGTAATCCGTTTGGGCCGATTTGATCCACCACTTTGGCCAGCTGCTCGATATAAGGTTCGATCGGCTCATCCGGCTCAAAGTAGTAGGATACGAGTGTAGTGTTCCAGTCGTTAGTGCTTATTCCCACTACGACAATGTTATCAGTGGTCAGTTTGGGGTACTGCTTGACGCTTATGTCGCTGTCAAAAACGGCAACTGCCGCTTTTACAGTTTTACAGTTGGCACTTTCGTTTTGGAACACTCTCACTCCCCTTCGGCTCGCCATTTTAGTTTTTCCTCCTACGTAAGGCTCCTGTAGGAGCGCCACTGCAACTTTGCGCTTTGACGCTTCCACAAGAACCTCGTTCGTGGCCAATTTCTTCCTCTGGAGGTTCGCTTGTATCATCCGGTATAATTTGAGACCATCCTTTGCGCCCTTAGCAATATGCTACCGTCGACCTTGCCAGGTCGTCCCACTTCTGCCTCTCCGGGCAGTCTCTGCTGAAGGCATTGTGGCCTGTTGCCTGCTGCTTCGCTGCTACACAGTTGCGGCACTTGGCAGGCTGCCTTGCCCTCCAACTTTCGCAGTCCGCCCGGAGATGCGGACCCCCACAGTGGCTACAGACCTCCTCGGCCTCTGTGCAGTATCGTCTGCCATGCCCATAGCCCAAGCACTTCGTGCACTGGACCAGTGGTGACTGGTCCTCTACACGTACGTGCTGTAGGTCTATATGTACTTTCTTCCGGCTTGTGGCTCTTTGCCAGATGGCCGGCGATACCCTCATAACCACGTGAGCCGTGAGAGGGTTCCTGGCGCTGCGGCGGTAGCGCACCTCCATACGATCTTCCTCACTGTCCAGGCCATCAAAGACCTCCCTATTTTGGTTCCTCAAGGCCTTCAAAATGTCCTCGTCCTTATGGACTTTCAGGACTCCCTGAAGAACCAAAAGCGGGTCCTTGTTTTTGATGTCCTCGACGGTGAGGGCGACGCCCTCCCTCTGCAGCCTACTTTTAGCTTTATCCCTCTCTTCCTTTGTCCTAAAGCCCATAATTATCTTTCTGTCTTTGGCCTTTCTTATTTTCTCCACTTTCACCCATCCTTCCTTTGCGTCTACCGCTTCGCGCACTTTTTCCAAGACCTCTTCCCCGGTCTCGGTCTCGTCAATTGAGGCCACCACCATCGAGTGGAGCGTGCCCCTTGCCAGTTCCGGGTTCGTGGCGGCCTGTTGCGGCGCGGCTACGACGTTGGCATATGTCATCTTTAGTGCCGTATTGTTGAGCAAGACCCTCTGTTCCTCCATCTGCCTGCGCAGCCCATCCAGTTTCTCATTATGCTCCTGGAGGAGTCTAGTTTGCTCCTCCAGACGTTCCGCGATGAGATCCCGGTTCGGGCTGACCGAGAATGTGGAGTCCATCAGCCTTGCCTTCGGCTCATCGCCCACCTTTGCCTTTTCTGTCGCCAACTCATATAGCTGATTTACTGCTTCCTTAATTTTATCTTTTACTTCTCTAGTTATGTACTGTAAGCCGATTTGCCTCTCGGCTTCTTCCCGCCAGTATTCTGCCGTCATTTTTTCGGCAGGGCCAGTCTGCTTCATCTCTGCTTCCAAGTTAATTAAATCCAAAGTCCCTCGGTTTTCCGCGGGGGGTCCTTCTCCCTCGCTACGTCCTGCTTTTGCTTTACAGGGAGGTTCCTCCCTCTCTGTCTCCTTATGTGGGCTGCGTACTACTGTCATTGTTGGGGTGCGTGTCAGAATTTGTAAAAATAAAGTAAATTTGTATAAGTTATAAAAAGTTTGTAAAAAGTGTAAAAGTTTTAAAAGAAAATGTAAAAAACTAAGTGAAAATAAAATAAAAAATAAAATATGTATCTTCCGGTCCTATACCGTCTACCTAAGTATCTTATAGGTAGGAAGACACCTGTGTCTTTATGACTAGTCCTATTTTCAATAAAATAAAATATTAATTCAATAAAAATTTCAATAAGTTTAATTAAATATGAACCTTACAATTTTAAATGTACGTTAACCGCTATGATCTAAAGATCTTATAAACTATTCAGATAGGAGGGCTCTCCTGGTAATAAACAGGGAGCAGGGGTCCCCAGCTATGTGTTTACTTAAATTTTTAAGCAGTCAAATAGAATATTGGTCAAATAAATTAAATAATAAGCAATTTATATAAAATGTAAAAGTAAAAAAGAAAATAAAAACTTATTGATAACTATTCTAATAAAAATGAGCCTCCGGGGTCCTATACCTGCTACCTAGGTATATTATAGGTAGGGAGGCACCTGGGTCTTAATGACTAGTCAATTTTTTAAAACAATAAATAAAACATAAACAATGTATAATTTTAAAAGAAATTTTTTGTTAGGCCACCTTTCTAACGCTTGTTTTAAGCTATTCTAACCCTCTAGGGGGTCCTCCTAATGATACATCGGGGTCAGGGGGTCCTTGCTATAATATTTACACCACTTTAAGTTTTTAAATTTAATTAAATTTAGTCAGGTAAATAAAATAATAAATCAAGTTAAAATAGCCAGTTTTCTAAGTGCGTCAGACACTATATCTCAATTATCTTAGAAACTAATTAGGTAGCAAGGTCCTTCCTGTGATAATTAGGGAGTAGGGATCCTTGTTTGCGTTAATTATATAATTTACAGTCAATATTTATCGATTAAATAATTTTAAGAAAAATTTTTTAAATGAAAGCGATTTTTGTACTTTATAACCTGAATATTTCAGTGAATTTGGCTTTGGGGGATTTCTGAATTTAATAAAAGTGGGGCAGGGGGTATCCTCTATAATCTACAAGAGGTTTTTAAGTCAAAATAGAATTTTGAAAATATCACCATATATATAGTGCCTTTTACGACCACAGAGGGCGCGATTTTGTTTACAAGTGATTTTGGGGATTTTAAAGTATTTTAATTCACTTTCTCACTGAAATATTCTTTAGATAGCCTTAAAACACTATCTAATATAAAAACCTTAACGTTTCCCGTACGGGAAAGGGGTCAAATATGTACGTCAAATTTCGAGTGTTTTGCCAAATTTGATCTCTTAATATCTTTAAAACTAACAGTGCAAAAATTTTGAAAATTGCACAGAACCTATTTTTTAGGCCCTGGCTTTGATAGTTAGGGGTTTGTTTGCCAAAAAACACCTTAACTAAAAAGCAATTTTTGGGTTTGAAATTACGTAAATCGGGCCGACAATTTTGACAAATTTTTGTAAAATTGCTTTTGCTCTAAAACTAAATAAGCTATGAGGCTCAAATTTGGCACCAGCACTCGGAATTAGACGTACCTTGAAGTTATCTATATGCAGTCTCTCTGGTTTCCGGATTTTCGGGCTTGGGCGGGTCCAAAGGTCACTCGACGTTGCTTTTTCACAGTAATATGGCTGTAGCTCCTGAACCCTTGGTCCCAGGAACTTGATCCAGGTGTCTGCTGATGCGTCCTCCCAGGGCGCAACCAGAACTCGCAACACCACTAGTGCGCTCACTCGGGTTTGGCCGCAAATCAGCAGAAACTGCTGATTGGTCGAATCTGTTTTTGGTCTCTAGCGCCCAAGTTCTTCGCCAGAAAAATCCTTTGATGGTGTCCAGGCAAAAAGACGACCACAACTCACAAAATAGCAGTTCAAAAAATATGGGTCGTCGATTTACTTTTCGAGATAAATGATTTTAAAGTTAGAATTTAGAAAAAATTTTTATTATTTACACTGCCAAAGTTCCAATTTTGAATTTATATCAATGTTTTTTACACTAAAAGATTCACCAAGCTCTGGAGCACTAAAACACATATAAATCATTTCTATATGTTACTCAGTTATTTTTTGAAGATTTGTTTCGTGCGCAAGGTCCCGAATTTCTTTCACTTTTCACTATTTTAAAAATACTTGGCAAAAATCCAAGTACTTGGCACTTCACTATTATTGTAGATCTTTGAAGCGCGCACTTTTTAAGATATTTTATAAGGCTTTAGCTGCCTCCGTTCCGAAGTTATCGAATTTTTTCACAAAAAACACGGAAATCTTTGATTTTTCGAGCGCGGAACGTCGTAGGGAGTGCGCGTTCGGGTCGCCTGACGCAGCGGAACTGGTTAGGTTAGGTTAGGTTAGGTTAGGTTAGGTTAGGTTAGGTTAGGTTAGGTTAGGTTAGGTTAGGTTAGGTTAGGTTAGGTTAGGTTAGGTTAGGTTAGGTTAGGTTAGGTTTTTTTTTTTTTTTTTTTTTTTTTTTTTTTTTTTTTTTTTTTTTTTTATACTAAAACCTCTAACATAATCAGAGACTATTTTTGCTATTCTAGTCTTTCATACAAGTTCTCGCGTGCATGCCTCTCGTACTTTCATTCATCATTCTATCCAAGTTCATGCATCATCTGTTGTACCTTTTTATGGGTGGGACTCCCATCTACCTTGTCGCTCTGGCTATCTATATTTTATTTTTCTTTATTGTTTGTGCAGGGGTATATAGGCAATAAATATTCAATAATACTTAATTTTCTTTACAATTCTCAGTCTTATCTCTATTATTTACATTTGTTTGTGACTATGCTATTAAACATTATCATTTATTATAAAAGTATTTTATGCTTATACATATATGTACTTTATTCATAATATTTTTGCTATAGTAAATTTATTTCTATTTCTTAAAATTATTTTATATAACACTATACATTTTATTTCGCTAATATACATGTTTACAATTTTCAGTCCGTTTTACTTAATATTTTTAGTTTTCAGCTTTTAACATATACATTTAGATTACAATTTTAATTCAGTTTTCTTTACATTAATTTTATATTATAAACATTACACATATTTTTATTACATATAAGCAATTGTTTTCAATTGGTTGTTGCAATTGTAGGTATTTATATAAGGTCATTTCCTACTTTGTAAATGTATTTTTAATATCTTTTACTTTTATATTATACAGTACGACGTATTGACACTTTATCTTGTTTCGCGGACTTGTTCAATAAGGCATCTCCCTCCCGTTTTTGTTTGCTTTCGTTTGCTACTTAAATACTGCGATTATTTTATAATAATACGCATATATTTATTACGACTTTCTGGGAGAGGGATACCCCACTGTCCGGGGAATGTCGATACCTTCACCACCGACTGTGCATATGCCCGGTACATGACCGAGTCGTGATGCCCTGCTCTTTCTCTACCTATGCAAGTCATCTCAATCTATCTTTTAAACAAAAGTGGTATCGAATGATCTAAGGTTGCAGGGCACCGACGAGCGGCCACGCACCTGTGGGTCTGCGCTGATTGCAAGGTCAGGAATACGCGGTCGCTGACCTTGCAATCGCGTCCCATTTCTGCCTTAATACACAGTCGCTGCTGAAGGCATTGTGGTCTGCCTTGCCTATACCCGCTTTACAACAATTGCGGCAGGATGCCGCGGTGCCAGCCTTGTAGTCAGCACACGCCGACTTTAGGTGCGGACCTCCGCAGTGGCCGCACGAGTCCTTCTCCTCGTTGCAGTACCTCCTGCTGTGGCCATAGGCCAGGCAGCGAGAGCACTGCACGAGGGGGGACTGGTCGGCCACCCTTACTTGCTGGAGGTCCACACGGAGGGTTCCGGCATTTACTGCCCTCCTCCATACGGCCGGCGATGTGCTGACGACAACGTGATGTACCTGTGGGTTACGCGCCTTCCGCTTATATTTAATTTGCAGGCGGCCATCCTCCCCGTCGAGGCCATGAAAAATTTCGGGGTTCTGCCTCCTCATCGCCTCGGTGACGTCATCGTCAGTGTGTCTGACGCTGACGCCCCAGAGGACGAGGAGTGGATCCCTATTTTTCACGACCTCGACAGCGAGGTTTTTTCCTGCACCCTCCAGTCTCTCTCTCAACTTAGCCCTTTCGGCCTCCGTCGCGCAGCTCATGACGACTTTCTGGTCCCTCGCCTTACGCACCCGCTCAACGCGTATCCACCCGTCCTTGGCGTCAACCGCCTCCCGTACCCTGTCGAGCACCTGCTCTCCCGTGTCGCACACATCTTTCGATGTGACGACCAGGGAGAGCAGGGCCCCGCGCTCGGTCGGTTTCGCCAAGGCCGGGCGAGCCGCTACGTCTGCGTAGGACGAGGGGCCAGGTTGCTGCGCGATCATCCCCTTTATTTCTGCCAGAGTCCTGGCGTTGTCCCTTATCAGCTGGGCTTGCTCCTCCAACTGTTTTGAAAGAGCAAGCTCAGCTTGGTGAGGGCTAGACTGGGCCACAGGGGAAGTCTGGGTGCGCACACTAGGGTGGTACCCAGGGGTAATATTTTTGGGCTCCGTGGGCCACGACAAACGCGCTATTTTAAGATTTAACTCGTGTATTATATTGCATATCGTATTTTTTATTGTAGTTTTTAGATTCTTGGCTGTGCCTAGCTCATCCCTTATATTATCCAAAAATTCCTCGCACTCTTTACGCAACTTATCGCGGTCAGCATCCTTTAACCGCTGGTTTCTATATTTAGGCGGCATGTAAGGCGTGACATACGGCTGTTCATTTCTTATGCAATGACCCGCATAGGACTCGTCACTGCAACTCGAAAAATTTAGGGACCTCTGTGGGTCAGCAGTTGACACTGACTTCGGTGTCATTGGTTTTAGGTAATAAGTCCTCTGTTTTGAATCATGCGGGGAGTGCGCGAGAGGCATTTTAAATACTCAAAGTTAGAGGTCTACGTCAATAATTTAAAACTTAAATAAATAATAAATTAATTACTATGATGTCGTTACCTTGGCCCTGTAAAGGGGGAACCAAGGTCACTTTGTCTAGGGTTAAAATAGTAAGTCTGTAAAAGTTGTAAATACTAGGCAGTAGGATTAAAACTATAAGATAAAATTAATGCTATAAATTAAGTAAATTACATAAAATTTTGCAAAATTAGATTATCAATTCCTATAACTAAGGTTTAAAATTGTTAAAATATAGTAAAAGTTTGTAGAAGTTATAAAAGATAGTCAATTATATTAAAATAGGAATAAAAAATAATAAATTAAATGGAGATTAAGATTATTGCAAAATTTTGTCACTTATAATTTAAATTTCTTATAAACTATAAAGGTAGATAAGTCCAATGGGTAATAGGGGGGGAGCAGGGAGTTCCTTCTATGATCCTCACAGGTAAAATAAATTTTAATTATGACTAACAATTTTTTAGGGATTTTATTGTGAAAATTTTCGTTAAAATTACCACTCTAACGTCAATTCCCACAATTCTATCCCACTTAGAGGGTCCTCCTGGTAAGAAGTAGGGTTTGGGGGGTCCTTGTTATCGAATTTATATAAATTTGGAATTTTAAAAGAGATTTTTTGGAAATTTCAGGTATATAGTTTACACTTTTGCCAACAGATGGCGGGATTTTGTTGACACCTGATTTAACACTTTTCCAAAAAGAATTTACACTATATTATTATCAAATTTTTGCCTAGTCCCCTTTAAAAGATGATTTGAATAATAAAATAAGTGTTTCCCTTGTGGGAAGGGGGTTTTCTGGGAGGGCTGTTTTTCGAAGGTTTTGCCAAATTTCAGATGCTTATAATTCGGAAACTATTGACACTAAAAATTTGGAAAAGGGGCAGAACCTATTTTTATGGCCCTGCCTTTGACACGCGAGGGTTACTTTGCCAAAAAACCCTTTATTTAAAAAGTGATTTTGGGGTTTGAAATTACGTAAAATATGCAAAAATTTTTACAATGTTTGGGTCTAAATACGATAACTCTAAAAGTAATGAATCTAAAAATCTGAAACCTGGCACAGACTTTGGTGAGTAGATGCACCTTGGACTTATCTACCTTAGGTGGGTCCAGCTTTTGGGGTTCCGGGCGTGGGCGGGTCCAAAATTCGGTGAACTTGGCTTTTCAGCAAGTTTTTGACCGTAGCTCATGGACTCCTTGTCCTAGGAACACGATCTTGGTGTCGGCTGATGCGTCTTCCAAGGGCGCTGCCAGGGGTGATATTACCACTAGCGCGCACACCTGGGTTTGCCCGCGAATCAGCAAAAACCGCTGATTGGCCGAGACCAATTTTCGGCTCTGGTGCCTCGACGCGGCGCCAACAAATCCCCAAAATGCTCCCAGGTGGGCGGGACTTCAAGCTGCACCGTTCCACAATTGAATATTGTGGGGTCGTCGATCTTGTTTTAGACTAATACGAACTTGAAGTTAATTTAGAAAAATTTTTTGGTTTGCACTGGCTACCACGGTTTCAAATTAATGTTTTTTACAAAGATTTTTGTATGGCCAATTGCGCTAGAGTCTGGAGCGCGTTAATATGTATAATTTGTGGCTATACGATGCCCGGTTATTTTTTAACGATTTGTTTCGCGCGTATGGTCCCGAAATTTAGACAGTTTTTTGCTTTTTAAAAATACTTAGAAAAATTCTAAGTACATATCACAACACTAGCACTGTAGAATTTTGTAGCGCGCACTTTTTGGTGTATTTTGCAAGGCTTTAGCTGCCTCCGTTCCGCAGATATTGATTTTTTTTAGCACTTAAACTCACAAAAATTTGAATTTTCGAGCGCGGAGCTTCACTGGCAGTGCGCGTTCGGGTCGCCGGACGCAGCGGAACTGGGTTAGGTTAGGTTAGGTTAGGTTAGGTTAGGTTAGGTTAGGTTAGGTTAGGTTAGGTTAGGTTAGGTTAGGTTAGGTTAGGTTAGGTTAGGTTAGGTTAGGTTAGGTTAGGTTTTTTTTTTTTTTTTTATAAATTAACACTACATCTACGGACTCGTGGTCCGTACCTTTTTTTATTGTTGTTTTATTTTGTTTATGTTATTATTGTACTGTGCTCCGCGCGAGCTATTACTTCTTAGTGCTACTTAATAATTATTTACATGCATATCATCGCCTATGCTAACTTATTATACAATTTTTTTTTTTAAAAAAAAATTTTTTTTTTTTTTCAATTTTTACTTTTTTTTTTTTTTTATAATATTTTTTTTATTTATTTTTTTTACTTTTTTTTTTTTTTTTTTTTTTTTTTTTTTTTTTATTTTTTTATTACATTTTTTTTTTTTTTTTTTGTTTTCCTGTCATGCTTTTGCTTTTGTCATGCTTTTTTTTTTTTTTTTTTTTTTTATTAATTTTCGTTTGTTAGTCTTATCTAATCTAATATTAATTTTATTACATTAACTTAATTAATATATGTCGTATTTGTTTGTCATATCGCGTCCTCAACCTCCTCCTCCGACTAGTTATAGACTTATTGGGACGCTATTATAGCGTCTCTGGTTTTGTCGTCGCCGTTCCATATCGCCATTTTCAGGTTGTATTCTTTTATTTTTTCTGTTGTGGCTTTCTCTGCCCGCATTATCAGGCGCGCTACTGCGTCATCTCTGACAATGTCGGTGTAGTAGACACAGATGTTGGTGTGTCGGGAGATTGCCACAACTGCGTGGGGGATACTTTTAAAGAGGCTGGTTCTCTCCGAAGACTTCCTTACTATTATTACTGTGTCGTACGTAAGGCCCTGTGCTTCATGTATCGTGAGTACTCGAGATCCCGGTTTCTTACCGTAACCCTTTTCGATAAGGTATGCCTTATCGGCCTGGGTGTGGGTCAGGTACAGAGTGTTATCCATATCCGGGATCTGAGTACTCGTCAGTGGTTTCAGCGACAGGGACCGCGTTTTTGTTTTGGATGAGTATACGCCCTTGTAGATCTCGTTAAGAGCGTATGCTACATCTTGCGGGTTTCTGTACGTGCACAGTAATTCTTTTGTGGAGTGTGTTGTGTTTGGCCTATTATATGACATTTTGAAAAGATTGTGTCTTTCAATGAAGGGCAGTTGGTTCGGATCGCCTATCAGCAGAGCCTTTTCGGCACCCGCAATCTGGATTGCCATCACTATAGCTCCAAAATGGTTCATGAGGGCTTCGTCCACCAGAAGGCGTTTGCACGGTTTTCCTCTCATGCCATTTGCTAATATGGATGCCATAGTGCGCACACTGGTTCTAGTGCGGTCTCCTATTTGCGGTGCCAGTCTTTCTCTCATGCTCATTGCTGATGCGGTCGTTGTGGTTACAATGATGTCATCGCTAGGTTGAAATTGGGATATCATCCACGTTGTCTTTCCGCTTCCCGGGACTCCGTTCGCCCAAGTTATGGTGGGGTTCGTCCATTGTCCGGGGTCATTGCCTTTCGGCATTCTCCTCGATACGGCTTCCGCCTTCTCGAGAATCCTGTCTTCTAGCATGACCCTAGTGCACTTTGCCACTACTACTATTGGGGTGTCCGGGGTGGTGTTGAAATAAGCTCTTCCCTCCAGTTCAGACCGTTCTTCAGCAAGACCCACAAAGCCGTGCTTTTTGCTGTATGCTGCCATGTATGATCCCGACATTTCGCCCTTTAGTACGAGGTCGTTTTCGTTGTCATACACCGCTGCTTCAGCCTCGCTCAATTGAACTCGGAGCAATCCCTCATTGCCGCGCTTGTAGTTCTGCAAGATGGCTTCGCAGATGTCGGTATTTACCTTGCGCGTCGCTGTGGTTACTGCTACGAATTCAACAAAGGCGTTTCTTTCATAGCTTTGTGGTCCTTCCGTGTGATTGAACTGGGGGGGAGATACTAATCCCTTGTCTGCTTTTGTGCGGGAAGTTGTGGGTATATCCCTGTAGCGGGTCTTTGACGTCATCGTGAAATCCGCCACCGCCGCCTCCATTTCGGACACTCTCTTTAATTCTTTTTGTTTCATTTTGGACACGTTCGGGATGGATGTGAAGGCTGCGCTGAGGAAGTTCAGCGCTGCGGATACCATCTTTTTGCCGGTGCTGGTTTCCTTGGCCGTTTTTTCTGCTACGATTCTTTCTCTCTCCAACCGTAACTGTAGTATTTCAGACCCACTGGTGTTCGGGTTCGCTGACGGTTTGTCTTGGCTGTTGGTCGGGGTCGGCTGATCATCATGGCTGCGGTTTCTTTGTATGAGGAAACTAAGGTCTTGACCTCTGTCCTCATACACTACTACCTCATGATGTTTGGAGGCTGCGAGTGCTCCAATGTAATCTTTTGTTTCACCTCGCATGTAGCCCACTGCCATGGCGTCGACGCTGATGATTTTTGCCGGCTGGTCTGTTCCCCTTCCTTTTCCCCCGATCCTGGCTAGCACTTCGCATACTTGTTGAAAGGCCATACCATCATCATTGGTGGCGAACAGTGCGATAGTTTTGTTTTTCTTCCGCACTATTCTACACTTCTGATTTTCTATGGTGACCTGCGGTAACGCGTTGAAAACCCTACGTCTCATCGTAGTTTTTGTTGTGCTGCCATTCAATAGGGCGCCTAGACCTGGAGAGATATAGATGTTCGTTTTCGCTCTCTCGTTGCAGAAAGAAATCCCCATCCTTTCCGTGTTGTGTGTCATGAATAGGGCCACTGTCGCAAGACGCAATCCCGGTCTTCCTACCTCCCCGCACTGCAGCATGTTGAATCTTGCTTCTTCTGGTGCGGGGGCTTGTGGTATGTGTTCTTGTGTTTGGGGTTGCGTTCTTGGTATGCCTTGTGTGTGTGCTGTTGTTGGTGTGGCGAGTGAGCTGTTCCTGGACACGACAATACTGGCAATATTTTTGAGATACTCCAGTATTATTTGGTTTGTTTTGGTGTTTTCGAGCAGTTTACTTATGGTGTTTATGTTCAACTCCAACTCAATAGCGCACTCCAGGTTATATCGGGCTATTTGGAAACGAGGGCATTCGAACATTATGTGCCATACTGACTCGCTGATGTTCGGATCACACTCGCATCCCGGACTATCTCTGAGATGGAACCGATGCAAGTATGCTCCGAATCCGCCATGACCTGTCAGAATTTGGACTTGGAGTGGGGTCAGTCTTGTCTTCCTCACAGTGCGATAGGCTCTATCGACATCTGGAAAGAAGCATCTTGTTATAGCCCCAGTACTAGATGTAGAGTACCGGTCTTGCCATTTTTGGACTGTCTCCTCTCTGATCCTCCTTCTGACGTAGGAAAGCGGGACTTCTGCGTAGTCGAGTATGTCGGTCGAGATGTTAGTGGCCGTCTTTGCGAGTTCGTCTGCTCTTTCGTTTCCAACCGTCCCCGCATGTGCTCTGAGCCAGAATAGTCGTACGCTCCGTCCGCTCTGTCGAATCTCCAGTATGTGCTCTTTTATTGCCTTAGCCAGAGGGTGGAGAAGCTTCGGGTTTTTTAACAGTTCGAGCGATGACCTAGAGTCGCTCAGGATGTTTACTGTTTCCCTTTTGCTTTCCTTTGCTTTGATTACTGCTCTGTATAAGGCATAGAGCTCAGACTGGAAAACCGTACAGGTCGGGTCTAGCGTGAAGGTCTCACTGGCGACTTCCTTTTCCCCTTCCCACCACGTTAGGGCAGCTCCGACTCTGCCCTCTACCTTACTGCCGTCTGTATATATTTGGGGGCCGGTAATGTGGTGGTCTTCCTGGGTTTTCCTGGTCATGTCCTCGAGAAGGTCATACTCTATGGTGATCTGAGTAGACGGGTGGGGGAGCTCTCTGTTGTTCACCCTTTTCTCTAGGTTTCGGCCAGGTGGGATATAATCGCACGTGATTCCCTTCTTTGCTTCGTAGAGCGTAGCGACTTCCTGGATACGCAGGTCTAGCGGTAGTGTGCCCGACAGAACTAGTGCCGCTGTTAGTGACACTGTTCTATAGGACTTGCAGATCTTTTGTGCAAATCCTCTCTGGAGTGCGTTTATCTTTTTGGCATTCATCTGGAGCTGTGCTGCTTTTGACCAGGCACATGCCGCGTATGTCGTGATTGGCTCTACCACTGCGACGTAGATAGTCCTTACTATTTCTCCGTTAAGTCCCCAGGTTACCTTAGCTGCGCACGCAAGTTGTTTGTAAATGTCCGTAGACTTTTTACAAATTTCCGTGACATGTTCGTTGAAGTTAAGGTTCCTGTCGATTGTGAGTCCCAGGAGTTTGATCTTGTCAACCATTGCCAGTTGGGTTCCAGACATTTGGATATTTGGGGGATCGAATTTCAACTTTTTCGTCAGCAGCATCGCGTTGGTTTTGTGCGCTGCGAATCTGAGCTTGTTTCGGTCCCCCCATTCCACTATCTTACTGAGCGTTGTATTGATTTGACCCTCCATTGCGACTATGGATTTATTGGAGAAGACTAGGACTGTGTCGTCTGCAAATGCTTGACAGTAAACTTCTTCCTGTGTGAGTTCCTGCAGGAGCGGGTCTAGGATTAGGTTCCAGAAAGTCGGTCCTCCGATGGATCCTTGGACGCAGCCTTTCGTGGTTCCCTTTGCGCTAGTCACTCCCGCGTAATTGACGGTTATTTTTCTGTCAGTGAGGTAGGAGTTTACTGTGTGATAGAGGTTTTTCGGGCATTTTCTGGTCATTAAGCAGTGTTTTAGAGCCGGCCACCACGCGTTGTCGAAGGCGCCCTCTATGTCTAATGAAATTATAATGACGGAGTCTCCGTTTTTAAGTCGGGTCTCTACGTGATTCACTAGGTCATATAGGGCGTCCTCGGTACCGCGTTGTGGCAGGAAACCGTACTGTTTGGGATTTAGAGTTGGGAGGAGATGCCACTGGATGCGATTCACCGTTAGCTTTTCGAGCGTTTTGCCTAGGATGGAGAGCAGGCCTATTGCTCGATGGGACTTCGGATGGGTGTAATCGTCCTTTCCAGGTTTCCTAAGGATTATGACATGGGCCTCTTTCCATTGCTTCGGGAAGTACGCTATGGTAAGGCATTTATTTGCGATTGCCAAGAATAGCTTCCTGTCGCTCCGGATTGCTCTGGTAGTTATGTCGGCTGTGAATCCGTCAGGGCCTGGCGCTTTCTTCGGGTTTTGCGTCAATAGCACCGCCTCCAACTCTTCTTCTGTGAAAGGAGGGTCATCTTTCGACAGCTGCTGTTCAAGAGTTCCGCTTTCCACAAGTCTTCTGAGTTGCGTATGGTACTGGCTGTCTGTCGATACAGAATCATCCGGATACAGGGTACTCGCTAAGAGGTCGGCAGATTTCTCTGGGCTGAGTGTTTTGCCGTCTGGTCCTCTTAGGAGAACATCCTCCTGTCGTCCTGTTGTTTTCCTTATGATTCTGTATATGCCGTCCCACATGCTCTCTCTTTCTTGTGTTGTACAGAACTCCTTCCAGCTCTCTGTTTGGGCTTCTGATGATTTTTTTAAGTACTCCTCCTTTGCTTCTTTGTATTCCCGCAGTACGATCTCCATTCTGATAGGGGCTGCGTTTCGGATACGTCTTTTTTTCCTGAGGACATCGGCCTTTAGATGTTCTAGGTCTTTTGTCCACCAGGGAGGCGCCGTTTTACTCCCTCTGCTGCCTACTTTAGGGATTGATTTTTCACATGCTTCCCTTATAGCATCCGAGTAGGCTTTTACGATGGCTTCCACTTTCTCCCCATCCACTACCGCTTCTACCGTGTCGACGTTTATGTTTTTTGTTGTTAGAGAAATGTGTAATTGTTTATCGAACTCTGGCCAGTTTGCCTTTTTTGTGTTGTATTGCCTTGTAGTTGGGTATTTTAGCTGTTGTAGCCGTTCTCCCAGACACAAGGCATACGTTACGGCATTGTGGTCTGATGTGATCAGAGTCCTGTCCACTTTCCACTCTTTAATTTTCCCTAACAATGGCGTGCTGCATGCCGTTACATCTACGATGCTCGAGCATAGTCTGCCTTGTCGATACACTTCGAAGGTTGGTGTGTCTCCATGGTTGAGAATGTGGTAGTCCATTTCGTTAAGGAAGGAGTTGTAGGCGTCGCCTCTGTCGTTATCCGATCCGCTTCCCCACCAATGACTCCAGGCATTAACATCTCCACCTATAAGGATGTTTGACGTATTTAATTGTTGGCATTTTGCTTTTGTACGCTCGATGTATGGCTCGATTTTTTCATCACCCTCGTAGTAAACAGACACCACTCCAATCTTTGTCGTTCCCGCCTCCAGCAGTACCGCCGTTTCAGTTTCGGTTACAAGCTGTGGGTCATGAATGACCCTGAGCTTGTCTCCAAAAATGAAGATCGCGGATTTCACTGGCTTTTGCCGATTTATTGTGCACTGGATGATTTTAGCGCCTGGGTACTGCTTCACCATCCTGCTTGAACCCACGTAGGGTTCCTGTACGAGTGCGATGGTGATCCCCTTTTTTTCTGCTACTTGCAGAAGCTCGGCTGTTGCTAGTCGGGAACGTCTGAGATTGATTTGGACGATGTTCAGTCTTGTGTGTCTGTTACTATTTGGGAGAGGTGAGCCAGAGATGTTTGTGGCGCCTTTAGCAATATGCTATACGTGATCGTGCTATCATGTCCCATGTTTGTCTCTCTGGGCATTCGTCGCTGAATGCCACGTGGGGCTGGATTGTTTCGGTGTCCCTTTTTGCCCTCTGGCAGTTTTTACATTTAGGAGGGCTACCTGTGCTTCTTTCGGGGCAATCTTGCCAGGAGTGGGATTCTCCGCAATAGTTGCAGAGTTTTTCCTTCTCCTTGCATAGTGATTGCGTGTGTCCGAAGCCCAGGCATTTCGCGCATTGCACCAGCGGGGATTGGTCCTCAACGGAACGTTTTTGGATTCCGATGTGGACCGAACCCGCCTCTAGCATTCGCTTGTGGAGTGTGGGGGACACTTCCAGTACCGTGTGGCATTGGTGCGGATTTCTAGCCTTTTTTCTGTACTTAACGCAGACTTTGGCTTCGTCTCCCTTAAGGTCTGCAAAGATTTTTTTATTTTGCACCCTAAGGTTTTCCAAAATGTCTGCGTCAGTGTGACATGTTAGCAGGTTTGTTATCCTTATAAGTGGGTTTTGTTGTTTTGCCACTTCAGCTTTTAGATGTTTTGCTTGTTTGAGTTGAGTTGTGATGAGCTCTAGGTCTTCTTTTCTCTCGCAACTGAGGATCACCTTGCGATTTTTCGCTTTTCGGACCTTATCCACCGTTATCCCTGTTTTTTTGAAGTCCAGTGCTTCGCTTATGGTTTCGATCACCTTATCCCCAGTATGAGTGGGGTCGGTGGCCGTCACTATAAGCGAATGATTGGCCTTTTTGGTGGTTGCGGTCTTAAGCGCCTCCGCAAAAGTTTTCCTCCTTTGTGGTGCTGTTTGGACCCGTGGTATGCTCGCTGTTTTGGTGTTAGTATTGTACCACTCCATTTTTTTTGTGAGAAGTTTGGAGCTGCTGGCAATTTCCGCTACGTCGGCCCTTAGTGGAGTTATGAGCTCCTCCAATTGGGTCGCCGTCTCGGCTACCGCCATCTCCGCTCCTAGGCCAGTATTCGCTGTATTCAGTCCCATTTGAGTGTAGGGAGTCTCCTTGACCTCTTCTATCCCCTCTAGGATTTTGCTGGCTTTTTTCATTAACGGCGCTGTTGCTTCTTTTAGCTCCTCGCGAACCTCTTCTCTAGTCACGGGCTTTGATGAAGGCCTTTCTTCTGGTTTTTCGTCCAGACGGTCCTTCAGCCCTTGTATCTCTGTCTTGATTTCTTCAAGCGATACTTGGACTAGGTCGGTGGTTTGCGGTAGTTCTGGCTGCTTCGGGGAGTATTGCTCTTCAACTTCCCTGGCGTGCCTGTGCTCTTTCTTGTCCGTTTTTATGTAGTAAAGCTCTGTAGCCAGCTCTCCTAGTTTCAGGGATAGGTCATCCAATTTTTTGGAGATGTCATGGAGGTCTTCCCTTTGATGTTCCGGAGATTCACTGCCCGCAGGGATGGGATTCGCTTTTTGTTTGGAGCCTGCCTTTACTTCTAGGTGGGTGGCCTTAACCATTTTAGTTAGGTCATCCATCTCAAAGTCCAGCTTTGCTTTGATGGCGTTGGTTGTTTGGTTCATCCCTGCTAGTGCCTCTGTTGTTTCCTTGAGTCTTTCAGTGAACTCCTTGTTCATTTCACTTAGCTCTTTTGCGTGGGACCGTTTCATTCTTAGGAACGTCCTGGCCGATTTCGTCCTCTCCTCCTCCAAATTAAGACGATGACGTTGTCTCGATTCAGATAAGGAGAGGACCAACTCGTACAGTCGGCTCATACTTTCTACAGCTGTGGCTCTTAACTCTCTTTTAAGCGTTCTTGATGACTCCAACGCTTCTTTTCCATTTAAGTATACTTCTCGGGCCTCTTCCGTTACCACATCTTTGCGCGCTCCTATTTTGGCTAGTCCGACCGGGGGCAGCAGACTCGGTCTGCCTTCCTTTTCGCTGTCTAGGTCGGTCCAGTCATCCGAGATTTCCGAGCACTCGCTCTGGCCCTCCCAACATTCCTGTGTTCCTAATTCCTCGATGGTGGTGGGATTAGGGCAATCATCCACTACAGCGTGGTCCTCCTCCGAGCTTTGCTCTTTGAGCGGCGTCGTGGAGAAGACCACGCTGTAGTGGTCCTTTTTTGCATAGGATACTGAGGGGCCAGGTTGAGGCTCTGGTTCTGCGTCCGGTGTGTTCTTCAGCTGACGTTCGGCCTGTGGAGATGTTTTTGTAGGGGATAGTGTCGTGTCCGGGATGTTTGTCTTGTCCAAGTTTCGGACGCAGTCATGTGCCGTAGTTCTGGCCAGAAGCTGGGCGTTCTTTATACTGACTGCCCTGCGTAGGCCAGCTGCATTTGCTTTTGATAACTGCGTCCTTTTGAGAGCGATGTTCCGGCAGAGTTCTGAAGGCCCTTTACAGATTGTTCGCTTCTGAACTCCACCTGCTTCTCTTTTTTTGTGTCGTCTTTGTGTCGTTTTTGTTGTGTGATGTTGTGTCGTTGTTTCTATTTGGTCTTCGGTGAGAGTCAGCCTCCTGCCACTATGTTTCGTTGCTGCGACCGGACTGAGGGCCGGCGATGGAACGGCTTCTGCGCGGGGCTCGGACCCCGCTCCCGAAGCTTCCCCGGATGTCATTGGGGTTGATTCGGTGGAGGAGGTGGTTAGGGACGATTTTGCTGAAGACATTTTTTTTTTTTTTTTTTTTTTTTTTTTTTTTTTTCCTGTTTACAACTTAATTAAACTTATACTAGCTATTATTAACTTATCTAAGGCGATGTTCCGACGGTCTTCAGCTGGATGGACTGCTTCAATCTCCGTGGAAAATTTTTAGTATACAGAACCTAATTTGAAAACCACAGTGTACTGTGATATATATTCAGGGTCTGTATAGTAGTTTTTGGTAGTGTGTACAGTGAGTCCTGTTCTTCCTGGCGTTCCCGGATGGAAATTGGGGAATACGTTGGGAGCAAGTTAAAGAGCTTCTCTTCCCCTTTTGTTTGAGCCCTTTTTCGGATCTCTAGCTTCAGCCGTTCCGGAGATAGGACCAGGGGGGGTGAGGTACTTCGAGGGGTGAGGGAGGGGGGAATTTTTTTTAATTTTATCTGAAACGGATAGATCCGGTGTCAGAGGAAAAAATCCAAAAAAGGGGGTGTGGGGGTGTGCGGGGGGAGTGGGAGGTGGTTCCTGTGGGATGTCGCTTTTTCCCGACTCAAACAAGTCCGGGTACAGGGCTTCTGCAGACCAGGCTATGGGATTTGGATGGGGTATTGTGGTGCGGGGGTGGGGGTAGGAGAGGTGAAGGGGGTAAGGGGGTGTAGGGGGTGGGGGGTGAAGGGTTGTATATGTAGGAAGGTCGCTTTTTCCCGAGCAGGACAAGTCCAAACACGGATGTTCTACGACTAGGGAATAGGGAGATCCCTCGAAGTTGACTCACCACCTGATGATGGGCTGGTCTGTTGGAGGGCGAAGTCTCGGGGCCTGTCTCAGAGTCTTCAGGTAAGGCACCGATGAACCGCTGGCTAGCTTGTGTGACGATGATCGCGTAGCTCTCAGCCTCGACGCGAGTGTGCCGCGTCGTCACAGTGGTTCAATGGGAGGAAAAATTCGGTACCTTAGGATAACTGTAGCTCCCTTGCTGATCGGCGGATCGTCCTGAGTGAGACGTCGTTGGATTCGTCTCGACGGCGGCTGTCCGAAAACGTAATGAGCAGGTTGATGGGTCTAACCGCTCAAAAGTTATTAAGCTGGGAAGTTTGAGATCCTGTGGTTCCTGGGTCCTTTGGGCGATGATGTTGCCAACACAAATCCTGGGAATTTATGCACTTGTCTTTCACTGCACACACTTTTCTCTAAAATTTGAGCACTTTTACTAATTTTAATGAATTTTTTGCGCGGAGCGACATAGAGTTCTGGTCGCATACAGACTTGTACTGGGTTAGGTTAGGTTAGGTTAGGTTAGGTTCCCCCCCGCCCGGGTTCTCATCTTGTCGCGATGGGGGGGCTCAGTACCTGCGGACTGCCTCATCCGCGGGGAAACTAAGAGGAACCCATTGCCCGGGTTGAGGCTGAGGCCTCCCCGGGCCCGGTGGAGGCCATTCCTGGTGGGAATGGCCTGGCTGTGAGAGAAGGGGGTTTACTCCCTACTCTCACAGCCGTAGTAGGGGTCGCGGGGGAAGAGGAGTGTCGGTATGTCGTTGCCGCTCGCCCTATCCTCTGCGACCAAGCGCGGCCGTGGCGCTTGGACACGGCAACGGTGGGGCCGCAGGGGAAGAGGAGTGTCGGTGTTACGTTGCCGCTCTCCCTATCCCCTGCGGCCGGCTTGGTGGGCCCCGGTCACCGTCAGGTGGACTGGGGCAGGGCCTGCTTCTGCAGGCCCCAAATTATGAGGGCTGGTTGGACGGTGGAAACGGGATTCCATCGTCCAACGGACAGCCCTCCGGAGTGGAAGGCAGGCGCGTGTGCGTGTCAGCGCGCCTGTTCTTGTCGGGCCGAGAGGCCAACGCGACGGTTTCTCCGGCCCCTCTGATTTAGCAGAGGGTGCCGTGAGGCCGTTGGCGAGCCGGGGCCGCTAAGGTAGCGGCCGGCCGCGCCGGGGCTGTGGAGCAAGAGAAGCACACGGCCCCGGCCGATAGCGGCTGAGAGGTGACACCGCGGAGTTTTTAGTGGTAACACCACATAACCTTACCGGTGTCCCGTAACCGGTAAGGTATCCGAAGGGATTTTCTCCGCGTCAAAAAAAAAAAAAAAAAAAAAAAAAAAAAAGGTTAGGTTAGGTTAGGTTAGGTTAGGTTAGGTTAGGTTTTTTTTTTTTTTTTTTTTTTTTTTTTTTATACTAAAACCTCTAACATAATCAGAGACTATTTTTGCTATTCTAGTCTTTCATACAAGTTCTCGCGTGCATGCCTCTCGTACTTTCATTCATCATTCTATCCAAGTTCATGCATCATCTGTTGTACCTTTTTATGGGTGGGACTCCCATCTACCTTGTCGCTCTGGCTATCTATATTTTATTTTTCTTTATTGTTTGTGCAGGGGTATATAGGCAATAAATATTCAATAATACTTAATTTTCTTTACAATTCTCAGTCTTATCTCTATTATTTACATTTGTTTGTGACTATGCTATTAAACATTATCATTTATTATAAAAGTATTTTATGCTTATACATATATGTACTTTATTCATAATATTTTTGCTATAGTAAATTTATTTCTATTTCTTAAAATTATTTTATATAACACTATACATTTTATTTCGCTAATATACATGTTTACAATTTTCAGTCCGTTTTACTTAATATTTTTAGTTTTCAGCTTTTAACATATACATTTAGATTACAATTTTAATTCAGTTTTCTTTACATTAATTTTATATTATAAACATTACACATATTTTTATTACATATAAGCAATTGTTTTCAATTGGTTGTTGCAATTGTAGGTATTTATATAAGGTCATTTCCTACTTTGTAAATGTATTTTTAATATCTTTTACTTTTATATTATACAGTACGACGTATTGACACTTTATCTTGTTTCGCGGACTTGTTCAATAAGGCATCTCCCTCCCGTTTTTGTTTGCTTTCGTTTGCTACTTAAATACTGCGATTATTTTATAATAATACGCATATATTTATTACGACTTTCTGGGAGAGGGATACCCCACTGTCCGGGGAATGTCGATACCTTCACCACCGACTGTGCATATGCCCGGTACATGACCGAGTCGTGATGCCCTGCTCTTTCTCTACCTATGCAAGTCATCTCAATCTATCTTTTAAACAAAAGTGGTATCGAATGATCTAAGGTTGCAGGGCACCGACGAGCGGCCACGCACCTGTGGGTCTGCGCTGATTGCAAGGTCAGGAATACGCGGTCGCTGACCTTGCAATCGCGTCCCATTTCTGCCTTAATACACAGTCGCTGCTGAAGGCATTGTGGTCTGCCTTGCCTATACCCGCTTTACAACAATTGCGGCAGGATGCCGCGGTGCCAGCCTTGTAGTCAGCACACGCCGACTTTAGGTGCGGACCTCCGCAGTGGCCGCACGAGTCCTTCTCCTCGTTGCAGTACCTCCTGCTGTGGCCATAGGCCAGGCAGCGAGAGCACTGCACGAGGGGGGACTGGTCGGCCACCCTTACTTGCTGGAGGTCCACACGGAGGGTTCCGGCATTTACTGCCCTCCTCCATACGGCCGGCGATGTGCTGACGACAACGTGATGTACCTGTGGGTTACGCGCCTTCCGCTTATATTTAATTTGCAGGCGGCCATCCTCCCCGTCGAGGCCATGAAAAATTTCGGGGTTCTGCCTCCTCATCGCCTCGGTGACGTCATCGTCAGTGTGTCTGACGCTGACGCCCCAGAGGACGAGGAGTGGATCCCTATTTTTCACGACCTCGACAGCGAGGTTTTTTCCTGCACCCTCCAGTCTCTCTCTCAACTTAGCCCTTTCGGCCTCCGTCGCGCAGCTCATGACGACTTTCTGGTCCCTCGCCTTACGCACCCGCTCAACGCGTATCCACCCGTCCTTGGCGTCAACCGCCTCCCGTACCCTGTCGAGCACCTGCTCTCCCGTGTCGCACACATCTTTCGATGTGACGACCAGGGAGAGCAGGGCCCCGCGCTCGGTCGGTTTCGCCAAGGCCGGGCGAGCCGCTACGTCTGCGTAGGACGAGGGGCCAGGTTGCTGCGCGATCATCCCCTTTATTTCTGCCAGAGTCCTGGCGTTGTCCCTTATCAGCTGGGCTTGCTCCTCCAACTGTTTTGAAAGAGCAAGCTCAGCTTGGTGAGGGCTAGACTGGGCCACAGGGGAAGTCTGGGTGCGCACACTAGGGTGGTACCCAGGGGTAATATTTTTGGGCTCCGTGGGCCACGACAAACGCGCTATTTTAAGATTTAACTCGTGTATTATATTGCATATCGTATTTTTTATTGTAGTTTTTAGATTCTTGGCTGTGCCTAGCTCATCCCTTATATTATCTAAAAATTCCTCGCACTCTTTACGCAACTTATCGCGGTCAGCATCCTTTAACCGCTGGTTTCTATATTTAGGCGGCATGTAAGGCGTGACATACGGCTGTTCATTTCTTATGCAATGACCCGCATAGGACTCGTCACTGCAACTCGAAAAATTTAGGGACCTCTGTGGGTCAGCAGTTGACACTGACTTCGGTGTCATTGGTTTTAGGTAATAAGTCCTCTGTTTTGAATCATGCGGGGAGTGCGCGAGAGGCATTTTAAATACTCAAAGTTAGAGGTCTACGTCAATAATTTAAAACTTAAATAAATAATAAATTAATTACTATGATGTCGTTACCTTGGCCCTGTAAAGGGGGAACCAAGGTAACTTTGTCTAGGGTTAAAATAGTAAGTCTGTAAAAGTTGTAAATACTAGGCAGTAGGATTAAAACTATAAGATAAAATTAATGCTATAAATTAAGTAAATTACATAAAATTTTGCAAAATTAGATTATCAATTCCTATAACTAAGGTTTAAAATTGTTAAAATATAGTAAAAGTTTGTAGAAGTTATAAAAGATAGTCAATTATATTAAAATAGGAATAAAAAATAATAAATTAAATGGAGATTAAGATTATTGCAAAATTTTGTCACTTATAATTTAAATTTCTTATAAACTATAAAGGTAGATAAGTCCAATGGGTAATAGGGGGGGAGCAGGGAGTTCCTTCTATGATCCTCACAGGTAAAATAAATTTTAATTATGACTAACAATTTTTTAGGGATTTTATTGTGAAAATTTTCGTTAAAATTACCACTCTAACGTCAATTCCCACAATTCTATCCCACTTAGAGGGTCCTCCTGGTAAGAAGTAGGGTTTGGGGGGTCCTTGTTATCGAATTTATATAAATTTGGAATTTTAAAAGAGATTTTTTGGAAATTTCAGGTATATAGTTTACACTTTTGCCAACAGATGGCGGGATTTTGTTGACACCTGATTTAACACTTTTCCAAAAAGAATTTACACTATATTATTATCAAATTTTTGCCTAGTCCCCTTTAAAAGATGATTTGAATAATAAAATAAGTGTTTCCCTTGTGGGAAGGGGGTTTTCTGGGAGGGCTGTTTTTCGAAGGTTTTGCCAAATTTCAGATGCTTATAATTCGGAAACTATTGACACTAAAAATTTGGAAAAGGGGCAGAACCTATTTTTATGGCCCTGCCTTTGACACGCGAGGGTTACTTTGCCAAAAAACCCTTTATTTAAAAAGTGATTTTGGGGTTTGAAATTACGTAAAATATGCAAAAATTTTTACAATGTTTGGGTCTAAATACGATAACTCTAAAAGTAATGAATCTAAAAATCTGAAACCTGGCACAGACTTTGGTGAGTAGATGCACCTTGGACTTATCTACCTTAGGTGGGTCCAGCTTTTGGGGTTCCGGGCGTGGGCGGGTCCAAAATTCGGTGAACTTGGCTTTTCAGCAAGTTTTTGACCGTAGCTCATGGACTCCTTGTCCTAGGAACACGATCTTGGTGTCGGCTGATGCGTCTTCCAAGGGCGCTGCCAGGGGTGATATTACCACTAGCGCGCACACCTGGGTTTGCCCGCGAATCAGCAAAAACCGCTGATTGGCCGAGACCAATTTTCGGCTCTGGTGCCTCGACGCGGCGCCAACAAATCCCCAAAATGCTCCCAGGTGGGCGGGACTTCAAGCTGCACCGTTCCACAATTGAATATTGTGGGGTCGTCGATCTTGTTTTAGACTAATACGAACTTGAAGTTAATTTAGAAAAATTTTTTGGTTTGCACTGGCTACCACGGTTTCAAATTAATGTTTTTTACAAAGATTTTTGTATGGCCAATTGCGCTAGAGTCTGGAGCGCGTTAATATGTATAATTTGTGGCTATACGATGCCCGGTTATTTTTTAACGATTTGTTTCGCGCGTATGGTCCCGAAATTTAGACAGTTTTTTGCTTTTTAAAAATACTTAGAAAAATTCTAAGTACATATCACAACACTAGCACTGTAGAATTTTGTAGCGCGCACTTTTTGGTGTATTTTGCAAGGCTTTAGCTGCCTCCGTTCCGCAGATATTGATTTTTTTTAGCACTTAAACTCACAAAAATTTGAATTTTCGAGCGCGGAGCTTCACTGGCAGTGCGCGTTCGGGTCGCCGGACGCAGCGGAACTGGGTTAGGTTAGGTTAGGTTAGGTTAGGTTAGGTTAGGTTAGGTTAGGTTAGGTTAGGTTAGGTTAGGTTAGGTTAGGTTAGGTTAGGTTAGGTTAGGTTAGGTTAGGTTAGGTTAGGTTAGGTTAGGTTAGGTTAGGTTAGGTTAGGTTAGGTTAGGTTAGGTTAGGTTAGGTTAGGTTAGGTTAGGTTAGGTTAGGTTAGGTTAGGTTAGGTTAGGTTAGGTTCCCCCCCGAGGTGGTTCCCGGTTTGTCGTACCGGGGGGGCTCAGTACCCGTGGTAGTCGCAAGCCACGGGGAAGCTAAGAGGAACCCGCGAGGGGGCGCTCTCCTGCTGTTTGCTCCACCAGCAGCGAGCGCCCACATTGGGGCGGCGGGGGAGTGGGAAGTTCTCCCCCCACCCGGGGAGGGGCGCTCCCGTGGGCTCGGCTTCGGCCTTGAGCCTGCAGGGATGCGCCCAATGGGGCGGCGGGGGAGTGGGAAGTTCTCCCCCCACCCGAGGTGCAGCCGCCGGGAGGGGAATGTTTTATTTCTCTCCCGGCGCTTCAGGCGGGGCCACACCGCCGTGGCTGTGGTAGGTGATCGGTCGCGGAGGGGAGGGAGTTTCGGTGCTACGTTGCCGCTCTCCCTGTCCTCCGCGGCCGAGCGGTGCCGCACCGTGCTTGCGGCGAGAGGCAAGCGGCGGAGCCTATCATCTTCTCCGCCGCTGGGAGTCAGTTTATCTGGCTCCCATGGGCCCACAGGCGGTGGACTGCGCGGGAGTCTGCCGCCTCTCAATTGGCCCAAGGAGGTACGGCGCGTCCGTGAGTTCCGGACGCGCCGACTTGGTGAGTGGGGGGGCGCTCTGACGTCCCCGAGGAGGGGCTGCTTTAGCGGCCAGCCGCGCCGGGGTTCGCGGTCGTATCCCTTTCCCGTGTCCCCGGCAAAAGCGGTCGAGATGGAACTCCGGAGGTTTTTTAGTGGGTAGGCACGTCACTCTGGCGTGGAGTCCCACATAACCCGACAGCCTCCCCTGCAGGCTGACGGGTATCCGTAACAGGGATCTTTCCTCCGAAAAAAAAAAAAAAAAAAAAAAAAAAAAAAAAAAAAAAAAAAAAAAAAAAAAAAAAGGTTAGGTTAGGTTAGGTTAGGTTAGGTTAGGTTAGGTTAGGTTAGGTTAGGTTAGGTTCCCCCCCGCCCGGGTTCTCATCTTGTCGCGATGGGGGGGCTCAGTACCTGCGGACTGCCTCATCCGCAGGGAAGCCAAGAGGAACCCATTGCCCGGGTTGAGGCTTAGGCCTCCCCGGGCCCGGAGGAGGCCATTCCTGGTGGGAATGGCCTGGCTGTGAGAGAAGGGGGTTTACTCCCTACTCTCACAGCCGTGGTAGGGGTCGCGGGGGAAGAGGAGTGTCGGTGTGTCGTTGCCGCTCGCCCTATCCTCCGCGACCAAGCGCGGCCGTGGCGCTTGGCACGGCAACGGTGGGGCCGCAGGGGAAGAGGAGTGTCGGTGTTACGTTGCCGCTCTCCCTATCCCCTGCGGCCGGCTTGGTGGGCCCCGGTCACCGTCAGGTGGACTGGGGCAGGGCCTGCTTCTGCAGGCCCCAAATTATGAGGGCTGGTTGGACGGTAGAAACGGGATTCCATCGTCCAACGGACAGCCCTCCGGAGTGGAAGGCAGGCGCGTGTGCGTGTCAGCGCGCCTGTTCTTGTCGGGCCGAGAGGCCAACGCGACGGTTTCTCCGGCCCCTCTGATTCAGCAGAGGGTGCCGTGAGGCCGTTGGCGAGCCGGGGCCGCTGAGAGAGCGGCCGGCCGCGCCGGGGTTGTGGAGCAAGAGAAGCACACGGCCCCGGCCGATAGCGGCTGAGAGGTGACACCGCGGAGTTTTTAGTGGTAACACCACATAACCTTACCGGTGTCCCGTAACCGGTAAGGTATCCGAAGGGATTTTCTCCGCGTCAAAAAAAAAAAAAAAAAAAAAAGGTTAGGTTAGGTTAGGTTAGGTTAGGTTAGGTTAGGTTAGGTTAGGTTAGGTTAGGTTAGGTTAGGTTAGGTTAGGTTAGGTTAGGTTAGGTTAGGTTAGGTTAGGTTAGGTTAGGTTAGGTTAGGTTAGGTTAGGTTAGGTTAGGTTAGGTTAGGTTAGGTTAGGTTAGGTTAGGTTAGGTTAGGTTAGGTTAGGTTAGGTTAGGTTAGGTTAGGTTAGGTTAGGTTAGGTTAGGTTAGGTTAGGTTAGGTTAGGTTAGGTTAGGTTAGGTTAGGTTAGGTTAGGTTAGGTTAGGTTAGGTTAGGTTAGGTTAGGTTAGGTTAGGTTAGGTTAGGTTAGGTTAGGTTAGGTTAGGTTAGGTTAGGTTAGGTTAGGTTAGGTTAGGTTAGGTTAGGTTAGGTTAGGTTAGGTTAGGTTAGGTTAGGTTAGGTTAGGTTAGGTTAGGTTAGGTTAGGTTAGGTTAGGTTAGGTTAGGTTAGGTTAGGTTAGGTTAGGTTAGGTTAGGTTAGGTTAGGTTAGGTTAGGTTAGGTTAGGTTAGGTTAGGTTAGGTTAGGTTAGGTTAGGTTAGGTTAGGTTAGGTTAGGTTAGGTTAGGTTAGGTTAGGTTAGGTTAGGTTAGGTTAGGTTAGGTTAGGTTAGGTTAGGTTAGGTTAGGTTAGGTTAGGTTAGGTTAGGTTAGGTTAGGTTAGGTTAGGTTAGGTTAGGTTAGGTTAGGTTAGGTTAGGTTAGGTTAGGTTAGGTTAGGTTAGGTTAGGTTAGGTTAGGTTAGGTTAGGTTAGGTTAGGTTAGGTTAGGTTAGGTTAGGTTAGGTTAGGTTAGGTTAGGTTAGGTTAGGTTAGGTTAGGTTAGGTTAGGTTAGGTTAGGTTAGGTTAGGTTAGGTTAGGTTAGGTTAGGTTAGGTTAGGTTAGGTTAGGTTAGGTTAGGTTAGGTTAGGTTAGGTTAGGTTAGGTTAGGTTAGGTTAGGTTAGGTTAGGTTAGGTTAGGTTAGGTTAGGTTAGGTTAGGTTAGGTTAGGTTAGGTTAGGTTAGGTTAGGTTAGGTTAGGTTAGGTTAGGTTAGGTTAGGTTAGGTTAGGTTAGGTTAGGTTAGGTTAGGTTAGGTTAGGTTAGGTTAGGTTAGGTTAGGTTAGGTTAGGTTAGGTTAGGTTAGGTTAGGTTAGGTTAGGTTAGGTTTTTTTTTTTTTTTTTTTTTTTTTTTTTTTTTTTTAATGCTACAACCTCTAACTTGATCAGAGACTATGTTCTCTAATTTAATCTTTCATACCAGTTCTCGCATATATGCCTCTCGTACTTTCATTCTTCATACTTTCCTTGCATGCTTCGTCTTTTGTTCGTTTACAGGTGGGATGCCTGTCTATCTACATTACTTCCTTACTGGTTTCTTTATCTATTTGTTTTTGGTATTTCTTGTAGGGGTAAATAACTTTTCTTTTCATTCTTTATTATTCTTAGGGATAAGGACTAGATTTTTTATTACTGTTACAATATTTAAATCTTAGGTTAGTACATTGTTGTTACATTTTAATTTTCTCAATTTTCTATGTATAAACTTTTTACATTCTTTAAATAATTTTGATTTTAGAATATTTATTTAATTATTAATTACAATTTTTTATCCTATAAAAACAGTTACATTTAATTACAATTTGTTAAATTTCTGATTGGTACATTATATTCTTACTTTTCATACTTATAAATAAATTGTATATTTTTCTATAACTTGCAATATCGATAAAGTTTTATGTCAATTTTACTTTTAATAACAATTTATTACAATTTTATAACTTAACACAGTTTACAATTTCCAAAATATTTTTCTGAATATATAATATTTTTAAAGTTTTATTTCTTATAATTATCTATTTTACGTCTTCATTATAAATTTCTAAAACAACATAGTTTACTGTTAAAGTGGTAACAGTTTGCATTATGTTTACATTTTGTTTTAGGTAAACTTGTCCCTATAATTCCCTCAATCTACCCATCACAGTGAGACAAGCCCCTCCCATGCCAGTTTTATTCATATATCTTTACCTTTAATATAGTAATTATTTACTTATAAATAATACATATATTTGTACATATAATAGATGAAGGGATGTCTCACCATCCAGATTTTTACAATGTCTTCACCGTCGACCGCGCCTGAACACGGTACGCGGCCAGCCGTGATGTCCTGCCTTGTTTACCTATATTAGTCATTACAATCTGACTTTTCTAATAAAAGTTGTACTGAATGAGCTAAGGTGCAGGTCACCATCGACAAGTCACGCACCTGTGGGTCTGCGCTGATTGCAAGGTCAGGAATACGCTGTCGCTGACCTTGCAATCGCGTCCCATTTTCGTCTCAGCGTACAGTCTCCGCTGAAGGCATTGTGATCTGTCCTACCTATTTCTGCCTTGCAACAATTGCGGCAGGATGCCGCAGTGCCAGCCTTGTAGTCAGCACATGCCGACTTTAGGTGTGGACCTCCGCAGTGGCTGCACGAGTCCACCTCCTCGTTACAGTACTTCCTGCTATGGCCGTAAGCCAGGCAGCGAGAGCACTGCACGAGGGGGGACTGGTCGGCTACCCTTACTTGCTGGAGGTCCACACGGAGGGTTCCGGCATTTACTGCCCTCCTCCATACGGCCGGCGATGTGCTGACGACAACGTGATGGACCTGCGGGTTGCGCGCCTTCCGCTTGTACTTTATTTGCAGGCGGCCTTCCTCTCCGTCGAGGCCGTGAAAGATTTCGGGGTTCTGTCTCCTCACCGCTCCGATGACGTCATCGTCAGTATGTCTGACGCCGACGCCCCAGAGGACGAGGAGTGGGTCCCTATTTTTCACGACCTCGACAGCGAGGTTTTTGCCTGCCCCCTCCAGTCTCTCTCTCAACTTAGCCCTTTCGGCCTCCGTCGCGCAGCTCATGACGACCTTCTGGTTCCTCGCCCTACGCACCCGCTCGACGCGTATCCACCCATCCCTGGCGTCCACCGCTTCCCGAACTTTGTCGAGCACCTGTTCTCCCGTGTCGCACACATCTTTCGATGTGACGACCAGGGAGAGCAGGGCCCCGCGCTCGGTCGGTTTCGCCAAGGCCGGGCGGGCCGCTACGTCTGCATAGGACGAGGGGCCAGGCTGCTGCGCGATCATTCCCTTTATTTCTTCCAGAGTCCTGGCATTGTCCCTTATCAGCTGGGCCTGCTCTTTCAACTGTTTTGAAAGAGCAAGCTCAGCCTGGTGAGGGCTAGACTGGGCCACCGGGGAAGTCTGGGTACGCACACTGGGGTGGTACCCAGGAGTGATATTTTTGGGCTCTTGATATTGAGCCAGGAGCCGTATCTTGTCGTCTAATTTTTCCAACAATTTCTTTGCCGCATCCTTTATGGTTGTTTTTAGATTCCGGGCTGACTCTAGCTCGTCCCCTATTTTATTTAAATATCCTAAACAATCCCCAAGTAGCTTATCCCTATCATCGTCATTTAAACGCTTCTTTCTATACTTGGGCGGCATATAGGGTGTGGTATGAGGCTTTGAGTTTCTGAGCACGTGATCTGTGTAGGACACGGCACTAAAGTTAGAACTGTCGAAAGTATCCACCATGTAGAGAGACCTCTGTGGGTCAGCAAATGACACAGATTTAGGTGTCGTTGTATACGACGTCTGTCTCGGCTCCTGTGGGGAGTGCGCGAGAGGCATTATCGTCGGAGGTTTGCGTCACTTAATTAAAATAATTACTATAATAATTAAATAAAAGCTTAAAATACGATTCCCTTGGCCCTGTAGAGAGGAGCCAATGCTTAAAATACAATTTTTTGGACCCTGTATAGGGGGGCCCAAATTTGTCAAATAAATTAAATTTATACAAAAATACTAAAGTAAACACAATTAAATAATTTAATAAAACTTTGCAAAATACTATTGCCAATTACTATTATCTAATGTTAAAAATGTTAAAATATATTAGAAGTTTGTATAAGTTGTATAAAATGATTGATAAATTAAGATTAAAGATTAAATTGAATTAAATTAAATTAAATTAAATTAAAAATTTTGCAAAGTTAAATTCTGTCCTTATAACTTAAAAATCTTATAAACTATAAAGGTAGATAAGTCCAGTGGGTAATAGGGGGGGTGCGGGGGGTCCCTTCTGTGATCCTCACAGCAAAAGTAAATTTTAATTATGTATAACAATTTTTGGGAATTTTATTGTGAAAATTTTCGTCAGGGCTTCCACTCTAACGTCAATTTCCCCAATTTTATTCCACTTATGGGGTCCTCCTGGTGATAATCAGGGGTCAAAGGGTCCTTACTGTAAGATTCACACCGATTTGGGATTTTAAAATAACTTCAAGATTTTTACAAGTATATAGTGCACCACTTTCCCACCAGGTGGCGGGATTTTGTTTACTAATGAATTCGGGGGTTTTAACAATTTTGGAAACGATTTGCGGTCAAAATACTAATTAGAATGCCTTAAAAAGGTAATTAAAATTTTTGGGCATAAGATTCCCTTATCGGGAAGAGGATAAAAAGGATCACAAAATCCCTTTGTTTACGAAATTTTACCAAATTTGATTCCTTAATATCTCCGAAACTACTGAAGCTAAAATTTTGAAAGTGACTTTAAACTTATTTTTTCGACCCGGTCTTTGATAGTTAAGGGTTGGTTTCCCCCGGGAACCCTTAAATAAAAAGTGAATTTTGGAATTGAAATTACGTAAACCCGGGCAAAATTTTACTAGTGTTTTGGTTAAAATTCTATATCTTTAAAACTACAAAAGCTAGAGGTCTCAAATTTGGTATACAAGTTGACCGATAGATTTGCACTGGACTTATCTACTACAAGTGGCTCCGGTCCTAGGGGTTTCGGGCGTGGGCGGGTCCAAAGGTCGCTCGACGTTGCTTTTCCGCTGTGATATAGCTGTAGCTCCGGGACTGCTTGTCCCAGGAACTTGATCCAGGTGTCTGCTGATGCGTCCTCCCAGGGCGCAACCAGGGGTGACAACACCACTAGTGCGCTCACTCGGGTTTGGCCGCAAATCAGCAGAAATTGCTGATTGGTCGAAACTGTATTTGGTCTCTGGCTCCTCGGTTCTTCGCCAGAAAAATTTTTCAGCGATGTCCAGGTAGGAAGACGACCTTAACGCAAAAAATAGCAGTCCAAAAAGTATGGGTCGTCGATTTAGATTCCGAGAAAAATGACTTAGAAGTTACAATTTTGAAAAAATTTTTTGTTTTTTGAATGCTAAAGTTCCAATTTTGAATTTATATCACTGGTTTTATCACTGATAGGTCCGCCAGGTTCTGGGGCAAACAAGCACGTATTTACCGTAACTATACGTAGCGTGGTTATTTTTTAGTGATTTGTTTCGTGCGCGGAGACCCGAAAATTTAAAACTATTTCACGTTTTAAAAATACTTGGCAAAAATCCAAGTACTTGTCACTTCACTAATCTTGTAGATCTTCCTAGCGCGCACTTTTTAAGATATTTTAAGAGGCTGTAGGTGCCTCCGTTCCGTAGTTATTGAATTTATGCACTAAAAACACTGAAAAATTTGATTTTTCGAGCGCGGAGCGTTACTGGCAGTGCGCGTTCGGGTCGCCGGACGCAGCGGAACTGGTTAGGTTAGGTTAGGTTAGGTTAGGTTAGGTTAGGTTAGGTTAGGTTAGGTTAGGTTAGGTTAGGTTAGGTTAGGTTAGGTTAGGTTAGGTTAGGTTAGGTTAGGTTAGGTTAGGTTAGGTTAGGTTAGGTTAGGTTAGGTTAGGTTAGGTTAGGTTAGGTTAGGTTAGGTTAGGTTAGGTTAGGTTAGGTTAGGTTAGGTTAGGTTAGGTTAGGTTAGGTTAGGTTAGGTTAGGTTAGGTTAGGTTAGGTTAGGTTAGGTTAGGTTAGGTTAGGTTAGGTTAGGTTAGGTTAGGTTAGGTTAGGTTAGGTTAGGTTAGGTTAGGTTAGGTTAGGTTAGGTTAGGTTAGGTTAGGTTAGGTTAGGTTAGGTTAGGTTAGGTTAGGTTAGGTTAGGTTAGGTTAGGTTAGGTTAGGTTAGGTTAGGTTAGGTTAGGTTAGGTTAGGTTAGGTTAGGTTAGGTTAGGTTAGGTTAGGTTAGGTTAGGTTAGGTTAGGTTAGGTTAGGTTAGGTTAGGTTAGGTTAGGTTAGGTTAGGTTAGGTTAGGTTAGGTTAGGTTAGGTTAGGTTAGGTTAGGTTAGGTTAGGTTAGGTTAGGTTAGGTTAGGTTAGGTTAGGTTAGGTTAGGTTAGGTTAGGTTAGGTTAGGTTAGGTTAGGTTAGGTTAGGTTAGGTTAGGTTAGGTTAGGTTAGGTTAGGTTAGGTTAGGTTAGGTTAGGTTAGGTTAGGTTAGGTTAGGTTAGGTTAGGTTAGGTTAGGTTAGGTTAGGTTAGGTTAGGTTAGGTTAGGTTAGGTTAGGTTAGGTTAGGTTAGGTTAGGTTAGGTTAGGTTAGGTTAGGTTAGGTTAGGTTAGGTTAGGTTAGGTTAGGTTAGGTTAGGTTAGGTTAGGTTAGGTTAGGTTAGGTTAGGTTAGGTTAGGTTAGGTTAGGTTAGGTTAGGTTAGGTTAGGTTAGGTTAGGTTAGGTTAGGTTAGGTTAGGTTAGGTTAGGTTAGGTTAGGTTAGGTTAGGTTAGGTTAGGTTAGGTTAGGTTAGGTTAGGTTAGGTTAGGTTAGGTTAGGTTAGGTTAGGTTAGGTTAGGTTAGGTTAGGTTAGGTTAGGTTAGGTTAGGTTAGGTTAGGTTAGGTTAGGTTAGGTTAGGTTAGGTTAGGTTAGGTTAGGTTAGGTTAGGTTAGGTTAGGTTAGGTTAGGTTAGGTTAGGTTAGGTTAGGTTAGGTTAGGTTAGGTTAGGTTAGGTTAGGTTAGGTTAGGTTAGGTTAGGTTAGGTTAGGTTAGGTTAGGTTAGGTTAGGTTAGGTTAGGTTAGGTTAGGTTAGGTTAGGTTAGGTTAGGTTAGGTTAGGTTAGGTTAGGTTAGGTTAGGTTAGGTTAGGTTAGGTTAGGTTAGGTTAGGTTAGGTTAGGTTAGGTTAGGTTAGGTTAGGTTAGGTTAGGTTAGGTTAGGTTAGGTTAGGTTAGGTTAGGTTAGGTTAGGTTAGGTTAGGTTAGGTTAGGTTAGGTTAGGTTAGGTTAGGTTAGGTTAGGTTAGGTTAGGTTAGGTTAGGTTAGGTTAGGTTAGGTTAGGTTAGGTTAGGTTAGGTTAGGTTAGGTTAGGTTAGGTTAGGTTAGGTTAGGTTAGGTTAGGTTAGGTTAGGTTAGGTTAGGTTAGGTTAGGTTAGGTTAGGTTAGGTTAGGTTAGGTTAGGTTAGGTTAGGTTAGGTTAGGTTAGGTTAGGTTAGGTTAGGTTAGGTTAGGTTAGGTTAGGTTAGGTTAGGTTAGGTTAGGTTAGGTTAGGTTAGGTTAGGTTAGGTTAGGTTAGGTTAGGTTAGGTTAGGTTAGGTTAGGTTAGGTTAGGTTAGGTTAGGTTAGGTTAGGTTAGGTTAGGTTAGGTTAGGTTAGGTTAGGTTAGGTTAGGTTAGGTTAGGTTAGGTTAGGTTAGGTTAGGTTAGGTTAGGTTAGGTTAGGTTAGGTTAGGTTAGGTTAGGTTAGGTTAGGTTAGGTTAGGTTAGGTTAGGTTAGGTTAGGTTAGGTTAGGTTAGGTTAGGTTAGGTTAGGTTAGGTTAGGTTAGGTTAGGTTAGGTTAGGTTAGGTTAGGTTAGGTTAGGTTAGGTTAGGTTAGGTTAGGTTAGGTTAGGTTAGGTTAGGTTAGGTTAGGTTAGGTTAGGTTAGGTTAGGTTAGGTTAGGTTAGGTTAGGTTAGGTTAGGTTAGGTTAGGTTAGGTTAGGTTAGGTTAGGTTAGGTTAGGTTAGGTTAGGTTAGGTTAGGTTAGGTTAGGTTAGGTTAGGTTAGGTTAGGTTAGGTTAGGTTAGGTTAGGTTAGGTTAGGTTAGGTTAGGTTAGGTTAGGTTAGGTTAGGTTAGGTTAGGTTAGGTTAGGTTAGGTTAGGTTAGGTTAGGTTAGGTTAGGTTAGGTTAGGTTAGGTTAGGTTAGGTTAGGTTAGGTTAGGTTAGGTTAGGTTAGGTTAGGTTAGGTTAGGTTAGGTTAGGTTAGGTTAGGTTAGGTTAGGTTAGGTTAGGTTAGGTTAGGTTAGGTTAGGTTAGGTTAGGTTAGGTTAGGTTAGGTTAGGTTAGGTTAGGTTAGGTTAGGTTAGGTTAGGTTAGGTTAGGTTAGGTTAGGTTAGGTTAGGTTAGGTTAGGTTAGGTTAGGTTAGGTTAGGTTAGGTTAGGTTAGGTTAGGTTAGGTTAGGTTAGGTTAGGTTAGGTTAGGTTAGGTTAGGTTAGGTTAGGTTAGGTTAGGTTAGGTTAGGTTAGGTTAGGTTAGGTTAGGTTAGGTTAGGTTAGGTTAGGTTAGGTTAGGTTAGGTTAGGTTAGGTTAGGTTAGGTTAGGTTAGGTTAGGTTAGGTTAGGTTAGGTTAGGTTAGGTTAGGTTAGGTTAGGTTAGGTTAGGTTAGGTTAGGTTAGGTTAGGTTAGGTTAGGTTAGGTTAGGTTAGGTTAGGTTAGGTTAGGTTAGGTTAGGTTAGGTTAGGTTAGGTTAGGTTAGGTTAGGTTAGGTTAGGTTAGGTTAGGTTAGGTTAGGTTAGGTTAGGTTAGGTTAGGTTAGGTTAGGTTAGGTTAGGTTAGGTTAGGTTAGGTTAGGTTAGGTTAGGTTAGGTTAGGTTAGGTTAGGTTAGGTTAGGTTAGGTTAGGTTAGGTTAGGTTAGGTTAGGTTAGGTTAGGTTAGGTTAGGTTAGGTTAGGTTAGGTTAGGTTAGGTTAGGTTAGGTTAGGTTAGGTTAGGTTAGGTTAGGTTAGGTTAGGTTAGGTTAGGTTAGGTTAGGTTAGGTTAGGTTAGGTTAGGTTAGGTTAGGTTAGGTTAGGTTAGGTTAGGTTAGGTTAGGTTAGGTTAGGTTAGGTTAGGTTAGGTTAGGTTAGGTTAGGTTAGGTTAGGTTAGGTTAGGTTAGGTTAGGTTAGGTTAGGTTAGGTTAGGTTAGGTTAGGTTAGGTTAGGTTAGGTTAGGTTAGGTTAGGTTAGGTTAGGTTAGGTTAGGTTAGGTTAGGTTAGGTTAGGTTAGGTTAGGTTAGGTTAGGTTAGGTTAGGTTAGGTTAGGTTAGGTTAGGTTAGGTTAGGTTAGGTTAGGTTAGGTTAGGTTAGGTTAGGTTAGGTTAGGTTAGGTTAGGTTAGGTTAGGTTAGGTTAGGTTAGGTTAGGTTAGGTTAGGTTAGGTTAGGTTAGGTTAGGTTAGGTTAGGTTAGGTTAGGTTAGGTTAGGTTAGGTTAGGTTAGGTTAGGTTAGGTTAGGTTAGGTTAGGTTAGGTTAGGTTAGGTTAGGTTAGGTTAGGTTAGGTTAGGTTAGGTTAGGTTAGGTTAGGTTAGGTTAGGTTAGGTTAGGTTAGGTTAGGTTAGGTTAGGTTAGGTTAGGTTAGGTTAGGTTAGGTTAGGTTAGGTTAGGTTAGGTTAGGTTAGGTTAGGTTAGGTTAGGTTAGGTTAGGTTAGGTTAGGTTAGGTTAGGTTAGGTTAGGTTAGGTTAGGTTAGGTTAGGTTAGGTTAGGTTAGGTTAGGTTAGGTTAGGTTAGGTTAGGTTAGGTTAGGTTAGGTTAGGTTAGGTTAGGTTAGGTTAGGTTAGGTTAGGTTAGGTTAGGTTAGGTTAGGTTAGGTTAGGTTAGGTTAGGTTAGGTTAGGTTAGGTTAGGTTAGGTTAGGTTAGGTTAGGTTAGGTTAGGTTAGGTTAGGTTAGGTTAGGTTAGGTTAGGTTAGGTTAGGTTAGGTTAGGTTAGGTTAGGTTAGGTTAGGTTAGGTTAGGTTAGGTTAGGTTAGGTTAGGTTAGGTTAGGTTAGGTTAGGTTAGGTTAGGTTAGGTTAGGTTAGGTTAGGTTAGGTTAGGTTAGGTTAGGTTAGGTTAGGTTAGGTTAGGTTAGGTTAGGTTAGGTTAGGTTAGGTTAGGTTAGGTTAGGTTAGGTTAGGTTAGGTTAGGTTAGGTTAGGTTAGGTTAGGTTAGGTTAGGTTAGGTTAGGTTAGGTTAGGTTAGGTTAGGTTAGGTTAGGTTAGGTTAGGTTAGGTTAGGTTAGGTTAGGTTAGGTTAGGTTAGGTTAGGTTAGGTTAGGTTAGGTTAGGTTAGGTTAGGTTAGGTTAGGTTAGGTTAGGTTAGGTTAGGTTAGGTTAGGTTAGGTTAGGTTAGGTTAGGTTAGGTTAGGTTAGGTTAGGTTAGGTTAGGTTAGGTTAGGTTAGGTTAGGTTAGGTTAGGTTAGGTTAGGTTAGGTTAGGTTAGGTTAGGTTAGGTTAGGTTAGGTTAGGTTAGGTTAGGTTAGGTTAGGTTAGGTTAGGTTAGGTTAGGTTAGGTTAGGTTAGGTTAGGTTAGGTTAGGTTAGGTTAGGTTAGGTTAGGTTAGGTTAGGTTAGGTTAGGTTAGGTTAGGTTAGGTTAGGTTAGGTTAGGTTAGGTTAGGTTAGGTTAGGTTAGGTTAGGTTAGGTTAGGTTAGGTTAGGTTAGGTTAGGTTAGGTTAGGTTAGGTTAGGTTAGGTTAGGTTAGGTTAGGTTAGGTTAGGTTAGGTTAGGTTAGGTTAGGTTAGGTTAGGTTAGGTTAGGTTAGGTTAGGTTAGGTTAGGTTAGGTTAGGTTAGGTTAGGTTAGGTTAGGTTAGGTTAGGTTAGGTTAGGTTAGGTTAGGTTAGGTTAGGTTAGGTTAGGTTAGGTTAGGTTAGGTTAGGTTAGGTTAGGTTAGGTTAGGTTAGGTTAGGTTAGGTTAGGTTAGGTTAGGTTAGGTTAGGTTAGGTTAGGTTAGGTTAGGTTAGGTTAGGTTAGGTTAGGTTAGGTTAGGTTAGGTTAGGTTAGGTTAGGTTAGGTTAGGTTAGGTTAGGTTAGGTTAGGTTAGGTTAGGTTAGGTTAGGTTAGGTTAGGTTAGGTTAGGTTAGGTTAGGTTAGGTTAGGTTAGGTTAGGTTAGGTTAGGTTAGGTTAGGTTAGGTTAGGTTAGGTTAGGTTAGGTTAGGTTAGGTTAGGTTAGGTTAGGTTAGGTTAGGTTAGGTTAGGTTAGGTTAGGTTAGGTTAGGTTAGGTTAGGTTAGGTTAGGTTAGGTTAGGTTAGGTTAGGTTAGGTTAGGTTAGGTTAGGTTAGGTTAGGTTAGGTTAGGTTAGGTTAGGTTAGGTTAGGTTAGGTTAGGTTAGGTTAGGTTAGGTTAGGTTAGGTTAGGTTAGGTTAGGTTAGGTTAGGTTAGGTTAGGTTAGGTTAGGTTAGGTTAGGTTAGGTTAGGTTAGGTTAGGTTAGGTTAGGTTAGGTTAGGTTAGGTTAGGTTAGGTTAGGTTAGGTTAGGTTAGGTTAGGTTAGGTTAGGTTAGGTTAGGTTAGGTTAGGTTAGGTTAGGTTAGGTTAGGTTAGGTTAGGTTAGGTTAGGTTAGGTTAGGTTAGGTTAGGTTAGGTTAGGTTAGGTTAGGTTAGGTTAGGTTAGGTTAGGTTAGGTTAGGTTAGGTTAGGTTAGGTTAGGTTAGGTTAGGTTAGGTTAGGTTAGGTTAGGTTAGGTTAGGTTAGGTTAGGTTAGGTTAGGTTAGGTTAGGTTAGGTTAGGTTAGGTTAGGTTAGGTTAGGTTAGGTTAGGTTAGGTTAGGTTAGGTTAGGTTAGGTTAGGTTAGGTTAGGTTAGGTTAGGTTAGGTTAGGTTAGGTTAGGTTAGGTTAGGTTAGGTTAGGTTAGGTTAGGTTAGGTTAGGTTAGGTTAGGTTAGGTTAGGTTAGGTTAGGTTAGGTTAGGTTAGGTTAGGTTAGGTTAGGTTAGGTTAGGTTAGGTTAGGTTAGGTTAGGTTAGGTTAGGTTAGGTTAGGTTAGGTTAGGTTAGGTTAGGTTAGGTTAGGTTAGGTTAGGTTAGGTTAGGTTAGGTTAGGTTAGGTTAGGTTAGGTTAGGTTAGGTTAGGTTAGGTTAGGTTAGGTTAGGTTAGGTTAGGTTAGGTTAGGTTAGGTTAGGTTAGGTTAGGTTAGGTTAGGTTAGGTTAGGTTAGGTTAGGTTAGGTTAGGTTAGGTTAGGTTAGGTTAGGTTAGGTTAGGTTAGGTTAGGTTAGGTTAGGTTAGGTTAGGTTAGGTTAGGTTAGGTTAGGTTAGGTTAGGTTAGGTTAGGTTAGGTTAGGTTAGGTTAGGTTAGGTTAGGTTAGGTTAGGTTAGGTTAGGTTAGGTTAGGTTAGGTTAGGTTAGGTTAGGTTAGGTTAGGTTAGGTTAGGTTAGGTTAGGTTAGGTTAGGTTAGGTTAGGTTAGGTTAGGTTAGGTTAGGTTAGGTTAGGTTAGGTTAGGTTAGGTTAGGTTAGGTTAGGTTAGGTTAGGTTAGGTTAGGTTAGGTTAGGTTAGGTTAGGTTAGGTTAGGTTAGGTTAGGTTAGGTTAGGTTAGGTTAGGTTAGGTTAGGTTAGGTTAGGTTAGGTTAGGTTAGGTTAGGTTAGGTTGTTAGGTTAGGTTAGGTTAGGTTAGGTTAGGTTAGGTTAGGTTAGGTTAGGTTAGGTTAGGTTAGGTTAGGTTAGGTTAGGTTAGGTTAGGTTAGGTTAGGTTAGGTTAGGTTAGGTTAGGTTAGGTTAGGTTAGGTTAGGTTAGGTTAGGTTAGGTTAGGTTAGGTTAGGTTAGGTTAGGTTAGGTTAGGTTAGGTTAGGTTAGGTTAGGTTAGGTTAGGTTAGGTTAGGTTAGGTTAGGTTAGGTTAGGTTAGGTTAGGTTAGGTTAGGTTAGGTTAGGTTAGGTTAGGTTAGGTTAGGTTAGGTTAGGTTAGGTTAGGTTAGGTTAGGTTAGGTTAGGTTAGGTTAGGTTAGGTTAGGTTAGGTTAGGTTAGGTTAGGTTAGGTTAGGTTAGGTTAGGTTAGGTTAGGTTAGGTTAGGTTAGGTTAGGTTAGGTTAGGTTAGGTTAGGTTAGGTTAGGTTAGGTTAGGTTAGGTTAGGTTAGGTTAGGTTAGGTTAGGTTAGGTTAGGTTAGGTTAGGTTAGGTTAGGTTAGGTTAGGTTAGGTTAGGTTAGGTTAGGTTAGGTTAGGTTAGGTTAGGTTAGGTTAGGTTAGGTTAGGTTAGGTTAGGTTAGGTTAGGTTAGGTTAGGTTAGGTTAGGTTAGGTTAGGTTAGGTTAGGTTAGGTTAGGTTAGGTTAGGTTAGGTTAGGTTAGGTTAGGTTAGGTTAGGTTAGGTTAGGTTAGGTTAGGTTAGGTTAGGTTAGGTTAGGTTAGGTTAGGTTAGGTTAGGTTAGGTTAGGTTAGGTTAGGTTAGGTTAGGTTAGGTTAGGTTAGGTTAGGTTAGGTTAGGTTAGGTTAGGTTAGGTTAGGTTAGGTTAGGTTAGGTTAGGTTAGGTTAGGTTAGGTTAGGTTAGGTTAGGTTAGGTTAGGTTAGGTTAGGTTAGGTTAGGTTAGGTTAGGTTAGGTTAGGTTAGGTTAGGTTAGGTTAGGTTAGGTTAGGTTAGGTTAGGTTAGGTTAGGTTAGGTTAGGTTAGGTTAGGTTAGGTTAGGTTAGGTTAGGTTAGGTTAGGTTAGGTTAGGTTAGGTTAGGTTAGGTTAGGTTAGGTTAGGTTAGGTTAGGTTAGGTTAGGTTAGGTTAGGTTAGGTTAGGTTAGGTTAGGTTAGGTTAGGTTAGGTTAGGTTAGGTTAGGTTAGGTTAGGTTAGGTTAGGTTAGGTTAGGTTAGGTTAGGTTAGGTTAGGTTAGGTTAGGTTAGGTTAGGTTAGGTTAGGTTAGGTTAGGTTAGGTTAGGTTAGGTTAGGTTAGGTTAGGTTAGGTTAGGTTAGGTTAGGTTAGGTTAGGTTAGGTTAGGTTAGGTTAGGTTAGGTTAGGTTAGGTTAGGTTAGGTTAGGTTAGGTTAGGTTAGGTTAGGTTAGGTTAGGTTAGGTTAGGTTAGGTTAGGTTAGGTTAGGTTAGGTTAGGTTAGGTTAGGTTAGGTTAGGTTAGGTTAGGTTAGGTTAGGTTAGGTTAGGTTAGGTTAGGTTAGGTTAGGTTAGGTTAGGTTAGGTTAGGTTAGGTTAGGTTAGGTTAGGTTAGGTTAGGTTAGGTTAGGTTAGGTTAGGTTAGGTTAGGTTAGGTTAGGTTAGGTTAGGTTAGGTTAGGTTAGGTTAGGTTAGGTTAGGTTAGGTTAGGTTAGGTTAGGTTAGGTTAGGTTAGGTTAGGTTAGGTTAGGTTAGGTTAGGTTAGGTTAGGTTAGGTTAGGTTAGGTTAGGTTAGGTTAGGTTAGGTTAGGTTAGGTTAGGTTAGGTTAGGTTAGGTTAGGTTAGGTTAGGTTAGGTTAGGTTAGGTTAGGTTAGGTTAGGTTAGGTTAGGTTAGGTTAGGTTAGGTTAGGTTAGGTTAGGTTAGGTTAGGTTAGGTTAGGTTAGGTTAGGTTAGGTTAGGTTAGGTTAGGTTAGGTTAGGTTAGGTTAGGTTAGGTTAGGTTAGGTTAGGTTAGGTTAGGTTAGGTTAGGTTAGGTTAGGTTAGGTTAGGTTAGGTTAGGTTAGGTTAGGTTAGGTTAGGTTAGGTTAGGTTAGGTTAGGTTAGGTTAGGTTAGGTTAGGTTAGGTTAGGTTAGGTTAGGTTAGGTTAGGTTAGGTTAGGTTAGGTTAGGTTAGGTTAGGTTAGGTTAGGTTAGGTTAGGTTAGGTTAGGTTAGGTTAGGTTAGGTTAGGTTAGGTTAGGTTAGGTTAGGTTAGGTTAGGTTAGGTTAGGTTAGGTTAGGTTAGGTTAGGTTAGGTTAGGTTAGGTTAGGTTAGGTTAGGTTAGGTTAGGTTAGGTTAGGTTAGGTTAGGTTAGGTTAGGTTAGGTTAGGTTAGGTTAGGTTAGGTTAGGTTAGGTTAGGTTAGGTTAGGTTAGGTTAGGTTAGGTTAGGTTAGGTTAGGTTAGGTTAGGTTAGGTTAGGTTAGGTTAGGTTAGGTTAGGTTAGGTTAGGTTAGGTTAGGTTAGGTTAGGTTAGGTTAGGTTAGGTTAGGTTAGGTTAGGTTAGGTTAGGTTAGGTTAGGTTAGGTTAGGTTAGGTTAGGTTAGGTTAGGTTAGGTTAGGTTAGGTTAGGTTAGGTTAGGTTAGGTTAGGTTAGGTTAGGTTAGGTTAGGTTAGGTTAGGTTAGGTTAGGTTAGGTTAGGTTAGGTTAGGTTAGGTTAGGTTAGGTTAGGTTAGGTTAGGTTAGGTTAGGTTAGGTTAGGTTAGGTTAGGTTAGGTTAGGTTAGGTTAGGTTAGGTTAGGTTAGGTTAGGTTAGGTTAGGTTAGGTTAGGTTAGGTTAGGTTAGGTTAGGTTAGGTTAGGTTAGGTTAGGTTAGGTTAGGTTAGGTTAGGTTAGGTTAGGTTAGGTTAGGTTAGGTTAGGTTAGGTTAGGTTAGGTTAGGTTAGGTTAGGTTAGGTTAGGTTAGGTTAGGTTAGGTTAGGTTAGGTTAGGTTAGGTTAGGTTAGGTTAGGTTAGGTTAGGTTAGGTTAGGTTAGGTTAGGTTAGGTTAGGTTAGGTTAGGTTAGGTTAGGTTAGGTTAGGTTAGGTTAGGTTAGGTTAGGTTAGGTTAGGTTAGGTTAGGTTAGGTTAGGTTAGGTTAGGTTAGGTTAGGTTAGGTTAGGTTAGGTTAGGTTAGGTTAGGTTAGGTTAGGTTAGGTTAGGTTAGGTTAGGTTAGGTTAGGTTAGGTTAGGTTAGGTTAGGTTAGGTTAGGTTAGGTTAGGTTAGGTTAGGTTAGGTTAGGTTAGGTTAGGTTAGGTTAGGTTAGGTTAGGTTAGGTTAGGTTAGGTTAGGTTAGGTTAGGTTAGGTTAGGTTAGGTTAGGTTAGGTTAGGTTAGGTTAGGTTAGGTTAGGTTAGGTTAGGTTAGGTTAGGTTAGGTTAGGTTAGGTTAGGTTAGGTTAGGTTAGGTTAGGTTAGGTTAGGTTAGGTTAGGTTAGGTTAGGTTAGGTTAGGTTAGGTTAGGTTAGGTTAGGTTAGGTTAGGTTAGGTTAGGTTAGGTTAGGTTAGGTTAGGTTAGGTTAGGTTAGGTTAGGTTAGGTTAGGTTAGGTTAGGTTAGGTTAGGTTAGGTTAGGTTAGGTTAGGTTAGGTTAGGTTAGGTTAGGTTAGGTTAGGTTAGGTTAGGTTAGGTTAGGTTAGGTTAGGTTAGGTTAGGTTAGGTTAGGTTAGGTTAGGTTAGGTTAGGTTAGGTTAGGTTAGGTTAGGTTAGGTTAGGTTAGGTTAGGTTAGGTTAGGTTAGGTTAGGTTAGGTTAGGTTAGGTTAGGTTAGGTTAGGTTAGGTTAGGTTAGGTTAGGTTAGGTTAGGTTAGGTTAGGTTAGGTTAGGTTAGGTTAGGTTAGGTTAGGTTAGGTTAGGTTAGGTTAGGTTAGGTTAGGTTAGGTTAGGTTAGGTTAGGTTAGGTTAGGTTAGGTTAGGTTAGGTTAGGTTAGGTTAGGTTAGGTTAGGTTAGGTTAGGTTAGGTTAGGTTAGGTTAGGTTAGGTTAGGTTAGGTTAGGTTAGGTTAGGTTAGGTTAGGTTAGGTTAGGTTAGGTTAGGTTAGGTTAGGTTAGGTTAGGTTAGGTTAGGTTAGGTTAGGTTAGGTTAGGTTAGGTTAGGTTAGGTTAGGTTAGGTTAGGTTAGGTTAGGATTAGGTTAGGTTAGGTTAGGTTAGGTTAGGTTAGGTTAGGTTAGGTTAGGTTAGGTTAGGTTAGGTTAGGTTAGGTTAGGTTAGGTTAGGTTAGGTTAGGTTAGGTTAGGTTAGGTTAGGTTAGGTTAGGTTAGGTTAGGTTAGGTTAGGTTAGGTTAGGTTAGGTTAGGTTAGGTTAGGTTAGGTTAGGTTAGGTTAGGTTAGGTTAGGTTAGGTTAGGTTAGGTTAGGTTAGGTTAGGTTAGGTTAGGTTAGGTTAGGTTAGGTTAGGTTAGGTTAGGTTAGGTTAGGTTAGGTTAGGTTAGGTTAGGTTAGGTTAGGTTAGGTTAGGTTAGGTTAGGTTAGGTTAGGTTAGGTTAGGTTAGGTTAGGTTAGGTTAGGTTAGGTTAGGTTAGGTTAGGTTAGGTTAGGTTAGGTTAGGTTAGGTTAGGTTAGGTTAGGTTAGGTTAGGTTAGGTTAGGTTAGGTTAGGTTAGGTTAGGTTAGGTTAGGTTAGGTTAGGTTAGGTTAGGTTAGGTTAGGTTAGGTTAGGTTAGGTTAGGTTAGGTTAGGTTAGGTTAGGTTAGGTTAGGTTAGGTTAGGTTAGGTTAGGTTAGGTTAGGTTAGGTTAGGTTAGGTTAGGTTAGGTTAGGTTAGGTTAGGTTAGGTTAGGTTAGGTTAGGTTAGGTTAGGTTAGGTTAGGTTAGGTTAGGTTAGGTTAGGTTAGGTTAGGTTAGGTTAGGTTAGGTTAGGTTAGGTTAGGTTAGGTTAGGTTAGGTTAGGTTAGGTTAGGTTAGGTTAGGTTAGGTTAGGTTAGGTTAGGTTAGGTTAGGTTAGGTTAGGTTAGGTTAGGTTAGGTTAGGTTAGGTTAGGTTAGGTTAGGTTAGGTTAGGTTAGGTTAGGTTAGGTTAGGTTAGGTTAGGTTAGGTTAGGTTAGGTTAGGTTAGGTTAGGTTAGGTTAGGTTAGGTTAGGTTAGGTTAGGTTAGGTTAGGTTAGGTTAGGTTAGGTTAGGTTAGGTTAGGTTAGGTTAGGTTAGGTTAGGTTAGGTTAGGTTAGGTTAGGTTAGGTTAGGTTAGGTTAGGTTAGGTTAGGTTAGGTTAGGTTAGGTTAGGTTAGGTTAGGTTAGGTTAGGTTAGGTTAGGTTAGGTTAGGTTAGGTTAGGTTAGGTTAGGTTAGGTTAGGTTAGGTTAGGTTAGGTTAGGTTAGGTTAGGTTAGGTTAGGTTAGGTTAGGTTAGGTTAGGTTAGGTTAGGTTAGGTTAGGTTAGGTTAGGTTAGGTTAGGTTAGGTTAGGTTAGGTTAGGTTAGGTTAGGTTAGGTTAGGTTAGGTTAGGTTAGGTTAGGTTAGGTTAGGTTAGGTTAGGTTAGGTTAGGTTAGGTTAGGTTAGGTTAGGTTAGGTTAGGTTAGGTTAGGTTAGGTTAGGTTAGGTTAGGTTAGGTTAGGTTAGGTTAGGTTAGGTTAGGTTAGGTTAGGTTAGGTTAGGTTAGGTTAGGTTAGGTTAGGTTAGGTTAGGTTAGGTTAGGTTAGGTTAGGTTAGGTTAGGTTAGGTTAGGTTAGGTTAGGTTAGGTTAGGTTAGGTTAGGTTAGGTTAGGTTAGGTTAGGTTAGGTTAGGTTAGGTTAGGTTAGGTTAGGTTAGGTTAGGTTAGGTTAGGTTAGGTTAGGTTAGGTTAGGTTAGGTTAGGTTAGGTTAGG
>CAUYWV010000010.1:72500-75000 GCA_963576875.1 Acrobasis repandana | reverse complement strand
ATTAATTCTTTTGTTTACAAAAGCAATTTTGATGCCCAGTGGAGCGGAGCGGCCGCCGCGACACCGCCGCGCGGATGGTGGATGCACGATATATTGCGAGGTCAGGAGTACGAAGTTCCCGACCTCGCAACCTCATCCCATCTTCCCCTTATCATGCACTCGCTGCTGAAGGCATTGTGCCCAGTTTTTGTGCACTTTGCCCTCACACAATTACAACAGGAAGGCTCGGAACCCGCCTTCCAGCCTGCGCACTCCGACTTCCGGTGTGGACCCCCGCAGTGGCTGCACAGGTCCTCCCCCTCCGTACAGTACCGCCTGCTGTGGCCGTAGCCCAGGCAGCGCGAGCACTGCACCAAGGGGGACTGATCGTCCACCACCACCTGCTGAAGGTCCACCCGAAGGGTACCAGCTTCCAGCGCCCTTCTCCATGCTGCCGGGGGCACGCTAATGATGACGTGGCTAGACTGCGGGTTCCGCGTCTTCTTACGATACTTTACAAATATCCTGCTACCGTCCTGGTCCTCGAGGCCGCGAAAAACATCGGGGTTTTGGTTCCTCAAAGCCTTAAGGATGTCCTCATCACTATTATGTGTGCGGACACCCCTAAGGATGAGGAGCGGATCCCTATTCTTCGCCTCCTCGACGACCAGGCGCTTCCCACTTTTTTCTAATCGCTCTCGAACCTTTTTCCGCTCCGTCTCCGACTCCAGGCTTACAACTACCTTCTGGTTTTTGCACTTTCGTACCCGCTCAACCCTGACCCACCCCTCCTTAGCATCGACCGCCTCTCGGATTTTGTTGAGGACCTGCTCCCCCGTGTCGCCCGCGTCTTCTGACGCTACGACAAGCGAGAGCAGGGCCCCCCGTTCGGCAAGTCGTGCCTTGGCCGGGCGGGCCACGGCGTCGGCGTACGAGGTGCTTCCGCCTGTTTGGGCGCTCGAAGAGGCCAAACACACGCTTGACAGCATTTGTTTGATCTCTCCGAGCATCTCCGTGTTTTCCCTCAGCTGTCCCGCCTGCTCCTCCACCTTGGTGGTGAGAGCAAGCACGGCAGCCGCGTCACTATCTACACTCGTAGCCTGTGTCGGGGCCGGGGCCGCGCCCCCCCGTTTGGCAGCCTCATCGCCGGCTTCCACCAACCTGAACAAGGCCTCGATCGCCCCGACGACTCCAAACTTGATTTCCGTTTTCAGGTTTCTGGAGCCGTCGAGGAGCTTCCTGGCCCTGGACAAGTGGACTTCCGCTTCAGCGGTGCGACTGGCAAAGGCTGGGGCCGGTGTCGGGTCCGGACTATATCCGTCCTTTTCTTGTTTATCCTGCTCCGAGGGCGGGGAGAAGTGTAGGTTTCTCCTCGCCCTCTTAGCAGGCCTATCCCTTACGCTAACGTCTGGGGAGGATTCATCGCCTACTGCGACCTCCCCGCCCTGCGCGTCGTCCCAGTCCTCCAGACTGATTGGGGGGCTCATCCTGGCGTGCGTTTCGAAGCCCGGCCTACGTGGCAAGGCCCGCCGTCTTTTAAAAATGCTATGCGCTAACGTCACGCCATATTCCGAGTCAGAGCTCATATTAGGGGTCGCGTCAAGAATAAAAGTATAAAATAATAAATTAAAAGGTCAAAAGGTCAAATTAAAAAATTAAAAACAAGGTCGGCTTGTTGAATCGAGTAAAGATAAAATTATTTACAAAAAGGGGTAGAACTAAAATTATTAAATCTCCTGGCTCTGTAGAAGGGAGCCAGTGTCGTAAAAATGGTCACTATTTAAACAATTTTTGTACCTAACTTATCCTAAGCAAACCTAACAGCGTTGCACTCCGTGACACGTGGTGATTTTTCATATAGAAATGGCATGCGCCACCCGGATAAACACGGGCTGGGGGTCAGGTATAAAACTTGTATAGTTTGGTAAAACTGGGTCTTTAAAAATGCGCAGCACTCACCAAAAACGTGTCTAGGCAAAGCTTTCTCAGCGTGCCAGTAGTCTCCAGCCGAGCCCCGGGCACACTTCTACACTACCACGCTCCCGAACACTGTTTTCTATCACTGCACTATAAAATCCTACACTTTTGCAGCACTAAGTCCATAAAAGCTATTTTTTCCGGGAGCGGAGCGCGGAACACGTGTGCACGGCTCGGCTGACGGAGCGCAACCGGTTAGGTTAGGTTAGGTTAGGTTAGGTTAGGTTAGGTTAGGTTAGGTTAGGTTAGGTTAGGTTAGGTTAGGTTAGGTTAGGTTAGGTTAGGTTAGGTTAGGTTAGGTTAGGTTAGGTTAGGTTAGGTTAGGTTAGGTTAGGTTAGGTTAGGTTAGGTTAGGTTAGGTTAGGTTAGGTTAGGTTAGGTTAGGTTAGGTTAGGTTAGGTTAGGTTAGGTTAGGTTAGGTTAGGTTAGGTTAGGTTAGGTTAGGTTAGGTTAGGTTAGGTTAGGTTAGGTTAGGTTAGGTTAGGTTAGGTTAGGTTAGGTTAGGTTAGGTTAGGTTAGGTTAGGTTAGGTTAGGTTAGGTTAG
>CAUYWV010000010.1:0-67500 GCA_963576875.1 Acrobasis repandana | reverse complement strand
AGTAAATGCCTCCTTTTCAACTACCCTTTTACCGGGGGAGACGGATGCGACGGGGGAGGGATTCTTCCTCGTCGCCTTCGCCTCCACAGCCTTCACCAACCTGTACAGGCGTTCCACTGCCTCGGTGACTCCAGTTTTAATCTCGGTTTTGATGTTTCTGGAGTCACCGAGGAGCTTCTTCGCCTTGCACAGGCAGGCGCGGGCCTCCGCCGTGAAGTTTTTGTATGCCGGGGCGGGGGCGGGGTCCGGTGTAGTGACGTTCCGGTCGTCCCGCTCTGAGGGCGAAGAGAAGCTTAAAGTTCTCTTCGTTCCTTTCACAGGCCTTCCCTGGTCCGCCTCCCCTCGGGCCACCCCCGGCCCAGACACCTCCTCTTCTGCGCGGCACTCGTAGGTCAGATTTAAAGCCATTTTCGTTGTTTCCGTTTTTATTTAAGAATTTTTTGTTAGGGGTAGTCAATTAATAAAATTTTAAAATAAAAAAGTGTAAAAGTACCTAAAATAGAGTCTCTTGGCCCTGTATAGGGGGGCCAGGATCGTTTAAATATACGGTTTGTATAAGTTTTATAATTCAAGTCAAGGTAAAAACACAAATAAAGTAAATAATACGACTATAGAATTTCGATACCCTTAAAAAGTTGTTATAATAGATGAATTAAGGGAGGGCGGGCGGGCGAATTTTTCAAAAACTATTGATGCTACGTATACAAATGAGGTGTCAGAAGAAGCGGCTCGGCGAGTACTACTCGAATATCGTAAAAGCCGATATGCCTGCGAGGGAAAATTTGGAATTTTCCACCAAAAAGGTGATTTTGTTGACCAAATTTGTGAAAAATTGAACTACTGCAAAAAGTATTGATCCTATCGAAACGTTATAAAGGGGTAAAAGATGCGGCTCAACGAGTTCTATCAGGAAAACGTAAAAGCCGATCGATACTTTTGGGAAAAATTGAAATTTTAGTGAAAGTTTGTGTAAAAAAAGTAAAATTTTGACTAATAAATGTATGTTTTTATGTTCACAGGTACTATCTTTGCCGTTCTCTGAGGGAAAAGCAGCACACGTATGCAGGACCGCCGCCGGAGTGAATCTACAGCGACAGATCAAGCACCAGACGTACAGACAATGTGTAAAAAATCGATTCTTTGCAAAAATTTCGTTAAATTTCGTTAAAGTATGGGATTTTTGGAAAATTCGTCAAAGGTGCGTGAAAATTTCGGAAAATGGGGTCGGAAAATATTTACTAAATCCAAGGGTAACTATCTTGATACAATTCGTATGTCAAATTTGGATTTTGAGCTCAAAAAATTTTTGTGTTTCTATAGATTGTATGAAAAATTTTACAAGCTTAGGTAGACTTAAGCAATACCAAAATAGGACCGCACTCGAATTTTTCAAAAACTATTGATGCTACGTATACAAATGAGGTGTCAGAAGAAGCGGCTCGGCGAGTACTACTCGAATATCGTAAAAGCCGATATGCCTGCGAGGGAAAATTTGGAATTTTCCACCAAAAAGGTGATTTTGTTGACCAAATTTGTGAAAAATTGAACTACTGCAAAAAGTATTGATCCTATCGAAACGTTATAAAGGGGTAAAAGATGCGGCTCAACGAGTTCTATCAGGAAAACGTAAAAGCCGATCGATACTTTTGGGAAAAATTGAAATTTTAGTGAAAGTTTGTGTAAAAAAAGTAAAATTTTGACTAATAAATGTATGTTTTTATGTTCACAGGTACTATCTTTGCCGTTCTCTGAGGGAAAAGCAGCACACGTATGCAGGACCGCCGCCGGAGTGAATCTACAGCGACAGATCAAGCACCAGACGTACAGACAATGTGTAAAAAATCGATTCTTTGCAAAAATTTCGTTAAATTTCGTTAAAGTATGGGATTTTTGGAAAATTCGTCAAAGGTGCGTGAAAATTTCGGAAAATGGGGTCGGAAAATATTTACTAAATCCAAGGGTAACTATCTTGATACAATTCGTATGTCAAATTTGGATTTTGAGCTCAAAAAATTTTTGTGTTTCTATAGATTGTATGAAAAATTTTACAAGCTTAGGTAGACTTAAGCAATACCAAAATAGGACCGCACTCGAATTTTTCAAAAACTATTGATGCTACGTATACAAATGAGGTGTCAGAAGAAGCGGCTCGGCGAGTACTACTCGAATATCGTAAAAGCCGATATGCCTGCGAGGGAAAATTTGGAATTTTCCACCAAAAAGGTGATTTTGTTGACCAAATTTGTGAAAAATTGAACTACTGCAAAAAGTATTGATCCTATCGAAACGTTATAAAGGGGTAAAAGATGCGGCTCAACGAGTTCTATCAGGAAAACGTAAAAGCCGATCGATACTTTTGGGAAAAATTGAAATTTTAGTGAAAGTTTGTGTAAAAAAAGTAAAATTTTGACTAATAAATGTATGTTTTTATGTTCACAGGTACTATCTTTGCCGTTCTCTGAGGGAAAAGCAGCACACGTATGCAGGACCGCCGCCGGAGTGAATCTACAGCGACAGATCAAGCACCAGACGTACAGACAATGTGTAAAAAATCGATTCTTTGCAAAAATTTCGTTAAATTTCGTTAAAGTATGGGATTTTTGGAAAATTCGTCAAAGGTGCGTGAAAATTTCGGAAAATGGGGTCGGAAAATATTTACTAAATCCAAGGGTAACTATCTTGATACAATTCGTATGTCAAATTTGGATTTTGAGCTCAAAAAATTTTTGTGTTTCTATAGATTGTATGAAAAATTTTACAAGCTTAGGTAGACTTAAGCAATACCAAAATAGGACCGCACTCGAATTTTTCAAAAACTATTGATGCTACGTATACAAATGAGGTGTCAGAAGAAGCGGCTCGGCGAGTACTACTCGAATATCGTAAAAGCCGATATGCCTGCGAGGGAAAATTTGGAATTTTCCACCAAAAAGGTGATTTTGTTGACCAAATTTGTGAAAAATTGAACTACTGCAAAAAGTATTGATCCTATCGAAACGTTATAAAGGGGTAAAAGATGCGGCTCAACGAGTTCTATCAGGAAAACGTAAAAGCCGATCGATACTTTTGGGAAAAATTGAAATTTTAGTGAAAGTTTGTGTAAAAAAAGTAAAATTTTGACTAATAAATGTATGTTTTTATGTTCACAGGTACTATCTTTGCCGTTCTCTGAGGGAAAAGCAGCACACGTATGCAGGACCGCCGCCGGAGTGAATCTACAGCGACAGATCAAGCACCAGACGTACAGACAATGTGTAAAAAATCGATTCTTTGCAAAAATTTCGTTAAATTTCGTTAAAGTATGGGATTTTTGGAAAATTCGTCAAAGGTGCGTGAAAATTTCGGAAAATGGGGTCGGAAAATATTTACTAAATCCAAGGGTAACTATCTTGATACAATTCGTATGTCAAATTTGGATTTTGAGCTCAAAAAATTTTTGTGTTTCTATAGATTGTATGAAAAATTTTACAAGCTTAGGTAGACTTAAGCAATACCAAAATAGGACCGCACTCGAATTTTTCAAAAACTATTGATGCTACGTATACAAATGAGGTGTCAGAAGAAGCGGCTCGGCGAGTACTACTCGAATATCGTAAAAGCCGATATGCCTGCGAGGGAAAATTTGGAATTTTCCACCAAAAAGGTGATTTTGTTGACCAAATTTGTGAAAAATTGAACTACTGCAAAAAGTATTGATCCTATCGAAACGTTATAAAGGGGTAAAAGATGCGGCTCAACGAGTTCTATCAGGAAAACGTAAAAGCCGATCGATACTTTTGGGAAAAATTGAAATTTTAGTGAAAGTTTGTGTAAAAAAAGTAAAATTTTGACTAATAAATGTATGTTTTTATGTTCACAGGTACTATCTTTGCCGTTCTCTGAGGGAAAAGCAGCACACGTATGCAGGACCGCCGCCGGAGTGAATCTACAGCGACAGATCAAGCACCAGACGTACAGACAATGTGTAAAAAATCGATTCTTTGCAAAAATTTCGTTAAATTTCGTTAAAGTATGGGATTTTTGGAAAATTCGTCAAAGGTGCGTGAAAATTTCGGAAAATGGGGTCGGAAAATATTTACTAAATCCAAGGGTAACTATCTTGATACAATTCGTATGTCAAATTTGGATTTTGAGCTCAAAAATTTTTGTGTTTCTATAGATTGTATGAAAAATTTTACAAGCTTAGGTAGACTTAAGCAATACCAAAATAGGACCGCACTCGAATTTTTCAAAAACTATTGATGCTACGTATACAAATGAGGTGTCAGAAGAAGCGGCTCGGCGAGTACTACTCGAATATCGTAAAAGCCGATATGCCTGCGAGGGAAAATTTGGAATTTTCCACCAAAAAGGTGATTTTGTTGACCAAATTTGTGAAAAATTGAACTACTGCAAAAAGTATTGATCCTATCGAAACGTTATAAAGGGGTAAAAGATGCGGCTCAACGAGTTCTATCAGGAAAACGTAAAAGCCGATCGATACTTTTGGGAAAAATTGAAATTTTAGTGAAAGTTTGTGTAAAAAAAGTAAAATTTTGACTAATAAATGTATGTTTTTATGTTCACAGGTACTATCTTTGCCGTTCTCTGAGGGAAAAGCAGCACACGTATGCAGGACCGCCGCCGGAGTGAATCTACAGCGACAGATCAAGCACCAGACGTACAGACAATGTGTAAAAAATCGATTCTTTGCAAAAATTTCGTTAAATTTCGTTAAAGTATGGGATTTTTGGAAAATTCGTCAAAGGTGCGTGAAAATTTCGGAAAATGGGGTCGGAAAATATTTACTAAATCCAAGGGTAACTATCTTGATACAATTCGTATGTCAAATTTGGATTTTGAGCTCAAAAATTTTTGTGTTTCTATAGATTGTATGAAAAATTTTACAAGCTTAGGTAGACTTAAGCAATACCAAAATAGGACCGCACTCGAATTTTTCAAAAACTATTGATGCTACGTATACAAATGAGGTGTCAGAAGAAGCGGCTCGGCGAGTACTACTCGAATATCGTAAAAGCCGATATGCCTGCGAGGGAAAATTTGGAATTTTCCACCAAAAAGGTGATTTTGTTGACCAAATTTGTGAAAAATTGAACTACTGCAAAAAGTATTGATCCTATCGAAACGTTATAAAGGGGTAAAAGATGCGGCTCAACGAGTTCTATCAGGAAAACGTAAAAGCCGATCGATACTTTTGGGAAAAATTGAAATTTTAGTGAAAGTTTGTGTAAAAAAAAGTAAAATTTTGACTAATAAATGTATGTTTTTATGTTCACAGGTACTATCTTTGCCGTTCTCTGAGGGAAAAGCAGCACACGTATGCAGGACCGCCGCCGGAGTGAATCTACAGCGACAGATCAAGCACCAGACGTACAGACAATGTGTAAAAAATCGATTCTTTGCAAAAATTTCGTTAAATTTCGTTAAAGTATGGGATTTTTGGAAAATTCGTCAAAGGTGCGTGAAAATTTCGGAAAATGGGGTCGGAAAATATTTACTAAATCCAAGGGTAACTATCTTGATACAATTCGTATGTCAAATTTGGATTTTGAGCTCAAAAATTTTTGTGTTTCTATAGATTGTATGAAAAATTTTACAAGCTTAGGTAGACTTAAGCAATACCAAAATAGGACCGCACTCGAATTTTTCAAAAACTATTGATGCTACGTATACAAATGAGGTGTCAGAAGAAGCGGCTCGGCGAGTACTACTCGAATATCGTAAAAGCCGATATGCCTGCGAGGGAAAATTTGGAATTTTCCACCAAAAAGGTGATTTTGTTGACCAAATTTGTGAAAAATTGAACTACTGCAAAAAGTATTGATCCTATCGAAACGTTATAAAGGGGTAAAAGATGCGGCTCAACGAGTTCTATCAGGAAAACGTAAAAGCCGATCGATACTTTTGGGAAAAATTGAAATTTTAGTGAAAGTTTGTGTAAAAAAAGTAAAATTTTGACTAATAAATGTATGTTTTTATGTTCACAGGTACTATCTTTGCCGTTCTCTGAGGGAAAAGCAGCACACGTATGCAGGACCGCCGCCGGAGTGAATCTACAGCGACAGATCAAGCACCAGACGTACAGACAATGTGTAAAAAATCGATTCTTTGCAAAAATTTCGTTAAATTTCGTTAAAGTATGGGATTTTTGGAAAATTCGTCAAAGGTGCGTGAAAATTTCGGAAAATGGGGTCGGAAAATATTTACTAAATCCAAGGGTAACTATCTTGATACAATTCGTATGTCAAATTTGGATTTTGAGCTCAAAAATTTTTGTGTTTCTATAGATTGTATGAAAAATTTTACAAGCTTAGGTAGACTTAAGCAATACCAAAATAGGACCGCACTCGAATTTTTCAAAAACTATTGATGCTACGTATACAAATGAGGTGTCAGAAGAAGCGGCTCGGCGAGTACTACTCGAATATCGTAAAAGCCGATATGCCTGCGAGGGAAAATTTGGAATTTTCCACCAAAAAGGTGATTTTGTTGACCAAATTTGTGAAAAATTGAACTACTGCAAAAAGTATTGATCCTATCGAAACGTTATAAAGGGGTAAAAGATGCGGCTCAACGAGTTCTATCAGGAAAACGTAAAAGCCGATCGATACTTTTGGGAAAAATTGAAATTTTAGTGAAAGTTTGTGTAAAAAAAAGTAAAATTTTGACTAATAAATGTATGTTTTTATGTTCACAGGTACTATCTTTGCCGTTCTCTGAGGGAAAAGCAGCACACGTATGCAGGACCGCCGCCGGAGTGAATCTACAGCGACAGATCAAGCACCAGACGTACAGACAATGTGTAAAAAATCGATTCTTTGCAAAAATTTCGTTAAATTTCGTTAAAGTATGGGATTTTTGGAAAATTCGTCAAAGGTGCGTGAAAATTTCGGAAAATGGGGTCGGAAAATATTTACTAAATCCAAGGGTAACTATCTTGATACAATTCGTATGTCAAATTTGGATTTTGAGCTCAAAAATTTTTGTGTTTCTATAGATTGTATGAAAAATTTTACAAGCTTAGGTAGACTTAAGCAATACCAAAATAGGACCGCACTCGAATTTTTCAAAAACTATTGATGCTACGTATACAAATGAGGTGTCAGAAGAAGCGGCTCGGCGAGTACTACTCGAATATCGTAAAAGCCGATATGCCTGCGAGGGAAAATTTGGAATTTTCCACCAAAAAGGTGATTTTGTTGACCAAATTTGTGAAAAATTGAACTACTGCAAAAAGTATTGATCCTATCGAAACGTTATAAAGGGGTAAAAGATGCGGCTCAACGAGTTCTATCAGGAAAACGTAAAAGCCGATCGATACTTTTGGGAAAAATTGAAATTTTAGTGAAAGTTTGTGTAAAAAAAGTAAAATTTTGACTAATAAATGTATGTTTTTATGTTCACAGGTACTATCTTTGCCGTTCTCTGAGGGAAAAGCAGCACACGTATGCAGGACCGCCGCCGGAGTGAATCTACAGCGACAGATCAAGCACCAGACGTACAGACAATGTGTAAAAAATCGATTCTTTGCAAAAATTTCGTTAAATTTCGTTAAAGTATGGGATTTTTGGAAAATTCGTCAAAGGTGCGTGAAAATTTCGGAAAATGGGGTCGGAAAATATTTACTAAATCCAAGGGTAACTATCTTGATACAATTCGTATGTCAAATTTGGATTTTGAGCTCAAAAATTTTTGTGTTTCTATAGATTGTATGAAAAATTTTACAAGCTTAGGTAGACTTAAGCAATACCAAAATAGGACCGCACTCGAATTTTTCAAAAACTATTGATGCTACGTATACAAATGAGGTGTCAGAAGAAGCGGCTCGGCGAGTACTACTCGAATATCGTAAAAGCCGATATGCCTGCGAGGGAAAATTTGGAATTTTCCACCAAAAAGGTGATTTTGTTGACCAAATTTGTGAAAAATTGAACTACTGCAAAAAGTATTGATCCTATCGAAACGTTATAAAGGGGTAAAAGATGCGGCTCAACGAGTTCTATCAGGAAAACGTAAAAGCCGATCGATACTTTTGGAAAAAATTGAAATTTTAGTGAAAGTTTGTGTAAAAAAAAGTAAAATTTTGACTAATAAATGTATGTTTTTATGTTCACAGGTACTATCTTTGCCGTTCTCTGAGGGAAAAGCAGCACACGTATGCAGGACCGCCGCCGGAGTGAATCTACAGCGACAGATCAAGCACCAGACGTACAGACAATGTGTAAAAAATCGATTCTTTGCAAAAATTTCGTTAAATTTCGTTAAAGTATGGGATTTTTGGAAAATTCGTCAAAGGTGCGTGAAAATTTCGGAAAATGGGGTCGGAAAATATTTACTAAATCCAAGGGTAACTATCTTGATACAATTCGTATGTCAAATTTGGATTTTGAGCTCAAAAATTTTTGTGTTTCTATAGATTGTATGAAAAATTTTACAAGCTTAGGTAGACTTAAGCAATACCAAAATAGGACCGCACTCGAATTTTTCAAAAACTATTGATGCTACGTATACAAATGAGGTGTCAGAAGAAGCGGCTCGGCGAGTACTACTCGAATATCGTAAAAGCCGATATGCCTGCGAGGGAAAATTTGGAATTTTCCACCAAAAAGGTGATTTTGTTGACCAAATTTGTGAAAAATTGAACTACTGCAAAAAGTATTGATCCTATCGAAACGTTATAAAGGGGTAAAAGATGCGGCTCAACGAGTTCTATCAGGAAAACGTAAAAGCCGATCGATACTTTTGGGAAAAATTGAAATTTTAGTGAAAGTTTGTGTAAAAAAAGTAAAATTTTGACTAATAAATGTATGTTTTTATGTTCACAGGTACTATCTTTGCCGTTCTCTGAGGGAAAAGCAGCACACGTATGCAGGACCGCCGCCGGAGTGAATCTACAGCGACAGATCAAGCACCAGACGTACAGACAATGTGTAAAAAATCGATTCTTTGCAAAAATTTCGTTAAATTTCGTTAAAGTATGGGATTTTTGGAAAATTCGTCAAAGGTGCGTGAAAATTTCGGAAAATGGGGTCGGAAAATATTTACTAAATCCAAGGGTAACTATCTTGATACAATTCGTATGTCAAATTTGGATTTTGAGCTCAAAAATTTTTGTGTTTCTATAGATTGTATGAAAAATTTTACAAGCTTAGGTAGACTTAAGCAATACCAAAATAGGACCGCACTCGAATTTTTCAAAAACTATTGATGCTACGTATACAAATGAGGTGTCAGAAGAAGCGGCTCGGCGAGTACTACTCGAATATCGTAAAAGCCGATATGCCTGCGAGGGAAAATTTGGAATTTTCCACCAAAAAGGTGATTTTGTTGACCAAATTTGTGAAAAATTGAACTACTGCAAAAAGTATTGATCCTATCGAAACGTTATAAAGGGGTAAAAGATGCGGCTCAACGAGTTCTATCAGGAAAACGTAAAAGCCGATCGATACTTTTGGAAAAAATTGAAATTTTAGTGAAAGTTTGTGTAAAAAAAAGTAAAATTTTGACTAATAAATGTATGTTTTTATGTTCACAGGTACTATCTTTGCCGTTCTCTGAGGGAAAAGCAGCACACGTATGCAGGACCGCCGCCGGAGTGAATCTACAGCGACAGATCAAGCACCAGACGTACAGACAATGTGTAAAAAATCGATTCTTTGCAAAAATTTCGTTAAATTTCGTTAAAGTATGGGATTTTTGGAAAATTCGTCAAAGGTGCGTGAAAATTTCGGAAAATGGGGTCGGAAAATATTTACTAAATCCAAGGGTAACTATCTTGATACAATTCGTATGTCAAATTTGGATTTTGAGCTCAAAAATTTTTGTGTTTCTATAGATTGTATGAAAAATTTTACAAGCTTAGGTAGACTTAAGCAATACCAAAATAGGACCGCACTCGAATTTTTCAAAAACTATTGATGCTACGTATACAAATGAGGTGTCAGAAGAAGCGGCTCGGCGAGTACTACTCGAATATCGTAAAAGCCGATATGCCTGCGAGGGAAAATTTGGAATTTTCCACCAAAAAGGTGATTTTGTTGACCAAATTTGTGAAAAATTGAACTACTGCAAAAAGTATTGATCCTATCGAAACGTTATAAAGGGGTAAAAGATGCGGCTCAACGAGTTCTATCAGGAAAACGTAAAAGCCGATCGATACTTTTGGGAAAAATTGAAATTTTAGTGAAAGTTTGTGTAAAAAAAGTAAAATTTTGACTAATAAATGTATGTTTTTATGTTCACAGGTACTATCTTTGCCGTTCTCTGAGGGAAAAGCAGCACACGTATGCAGGACCGCCGCCGGAGTGAATCTACAGCGACAGATCAAGCACCAGACGTACAGACAATGTGTAAAAAATCGATTCTTTGCAAAAATTTCGTTAAATTTCGTTAAAGTATGGGATTTTTGGAAAATTCGTCAAAGGTGCGTGAAAATTTCGGAAAATGGGGTCGGAAAATATTTACTAAATCCAAGGGTAACTATCTTGATACAATTCGTATGTCAAATTTGGATTTTGAGCTCAAAAATTTTTGTGTTTCTATAGATTGTATGAAAAATTTTACAAGCTTAGGTAGACTTAAGCAATACCAAAATAGGACCGCACTCGAATTTTTCAAAAACTATTGATGCTACGTATACAAATGAGGTGTCAGAAGAAGCGGCTCGGCGAGTACTACTCGAATATCGTAAAAGCCGATATGCCTGCGAGGGAAAATTTGGAATTTTCCACCAAAAAGGTGATTTTGTTGACCAAATTTGTGAAAAATTGAACTACTGCAAAAAGTATTGATCCTATCGAAACGTTATAAAGGGGTAAAAGATGCGGCTCAACGAGTTCTATCAGGAAAACGTAAAAGCCGATCGATACTTTTGGGAAAAATTGAAATTTTAGTGAAAGTTTGTGTAAAAAAAGTAAAATTTTGACTAATAAATGTATGTTTTTATGTTCACAGGTACTATCTTTGCCGTTCTCTGAGGGAAAAGCAGCACACGTATGCAGGACCGCCGCCGGAGTGAATCTACAGCGACAGATCAAGCACCAGACGTACAGACAATGTGTAAAAAATCGATTCTTTGCAAAAATTTCGTTAAATTTCGTTAAAGTATGGGATTTTTGGAAAATTCGTCAAAGGTGCGTGAAAATTTCGGAAAATGGGGTCGGAAAATATTTCCTAAATCCAAGGGTAACTATCTTGATACAATTCGTATGTCAAATTTGGATTTTGAGCTCAAAAATTTTTGTGTTTCTATGGGTTAGGTTAGGTTAGGTTAGGTTAGGTTAGGTTAGGTTAGGTTAGGTTAGGTTAGGTTAGGTTAGGTTAGGTTAGGTTAGGTTCCCCCCCGCCCGGGTTCTCATCTTGTCGCGATGGGGGGGCTCAGTACCTGCGGACTGCCTCATCCACAGGGAAGCCAAGAGGAACCCATTGCCCGGGTTGAGGCTTAGGCCTCCCCGGGCCCGGAGGAGGCTATTCCTGGTGGGAATGGCCTGGCTGTGAGAGAAGGGGGTTTACTCCCTACTCTCACAGCCGTGGTAGGGGTCGCGGGGGAAGAGGAGTGTCGGTGTGTCGTTGCCGCTCGCCCTATCCTCCGCGACCAAGCGCGGCCGTGGCGCTTGGCACGGCAACGGTGGGGCCGCAGGGGAAGAGGAGTGTCGGTGTAACGTTGCCGCTCTCCCTATCCCCTGCGGCCGGCTTGGTGGGCCCCGGTCACCGTCAGGTGGACTGGGGCAGGGCCTGCTTCTGCAGGCCCCAAATTATGAGGGCTGGTTGGACGGTGGAAACGGGATTCCATCGTCCAACGGACAGCCCTCCGGAGTGGAAGGCAGGCGCGTGTGCGTGTCAGCGCGCCTGTTCTTGTCGGGCCGAGAGGCCAACGCGACGGTTTCTCCGGCCCCTCTGATTCAGCAGAGGGTGCCGTGAGGCCGTTGGCGAGCCGGGGCCGCTGAGATAGCGGCCGGCCGCGCCGGGGCTGTGGAGCAAGAGAAGCACTCGGCCCCGGCCGATAGCGGCTGAGAGGTGACACCGCGGAGTTTTTAGTGGTAACACCACATAACCTTACCGGTGTCCCGTAACCGGTAAGGTATCCGAAGGGATTTTCTCCGCGACAAAAAAAAAAAAAAAAAAAAAAAAAAAAGGTTAGGTTAGGTTAGGTTAGGTTAGGTTTTTTTTTTTTTTTTTTTTTATTGACTGGAGTCGTATTCCAGTCTTCTTGTACCTCCAACGTGATCGGAGCCTGTTTTCGCATTATTCTATTTCTTACTAAATTACTTATGTTACGTCTCTCATACTGTCACATTGTTTCCTTACTTTCATTCATCTTCTGGTATTCCAATACCGGGGGATGCCCGTCTACTAATACTATGCCTTATGCAACAAGTTTTTTTTTTTTTTTTTTTCTAATGTTTTAATTTTCTTCTTATTTAAATCTTAGTTTCTATATTTACTTACCATTTTATATTTATATGGTGTACATTAATATTCTTACTGATATTATGTCATCATATGTTACTTGCTATTTATGTCTATTGTTTACTATATTTATAATTTTTGTGCAATAGCTCAGAAACTTATGTCTGTCTTTGCTACATATTAATGACGGTAGATTTTCTACCGTCACTTTACAGCCCATTTGTGTTTCGACTTCTAGCCGTTGCAGGTCAAAGATTTGGCATTCTGCAATTATGTGGGGAACTGTTTCGTTCCTCCCTGTGTCACATATGCATGCTGGATTATTTTTTATTTTAAAACGGTGGAGGTAATGTGCGAAACCGCCGTGTCCAGTAAGGAGCTGTGTAATTTGGCTATTCGAGCTGATTTTACGCACCGTTTTGTATGCATTGGATGCCACAGGGAAGAACATTTTTGTAGTCGCGGCGGTACCACCCGAACCGTACCTGCTGTCCCATGCGCGGAGCGAATCAACGCGTAGTATTCGCTTCGCATATGAGACAGGACACAGTCCGTAATCGGCTTTCCGTTTGGAACCCACAGCGGCCTCCTTAGCCAGATAGTCGGCCCTCTCGTTCCCCTCCAGTCCCGCGTGAGCTTTTACCCAAAATAATTTAATCGTTTTATTTTGTTGAGAAAGATTTTTTATATTTTCTCTTGTTTCGACTGCTAACGGGTGGAGGGAAGCGGGGTTTATTATAGTTTGTAATGCAGACATAGAGTCGCTGTAGATTCCAAAGGTAGTGGCGTCATACTTTTTTGCTCTTCTCGTTGCTTCGCATATCGCCAGGAGCTCAGCCTGATACACCGTACAGTACGACGGCAAGCAAAGTTTGACTGGCTTCGTCTCCGCCTCTCCCTTCCAAATGGAAAGAGCGGCTCCGACCTTGCCATCAATCTTGCTGCCGTCAGTATAGATTTTTAACGCGAAATCATTGTTGGCATCTACTTGTTGTTGGTTTATCAAGCTGATGATTTCCTGGTCGATATGCTCTGCAGGGTGAGGTCTTTCCATTGCTGAAGCCCTTCGCTCGATCTCTCTGTCCTTCAGCCCCGGTGGGGGCGCCCCCCTCTTGATCTCGTATAGCGAAGCTGCTTCGCGCACACGGAGATCAAGAGGGAGCAGACCCGTCAACACAAGTGCCGAGTTGAGAGAGACCGTCCGATAGGCTCCACACATTTTTTGAGCAAAGCCACGCTGCACTGCGTTCAGGTTTTTCTGAACGCAGATCTTTCCGGCAGCTGGCGCCCACACGCTTGCCGCGTACAGTATGACCGGCTCCACCGCGGCGCCGTAGATGGTACGCACAATTTCCGGATTCAGCCCCCAACTTATCTTTGCGGCCCTAGCTAACTGTTTATATATGCCAATGGCTTTCTTACATATATTGGTCACATGAGTATTAAATGTTAGCTTAGAGTCGAAAGTCACTCCCAATAGTTTTATCTCCTTTCTCATATTGATTGCTATCCCGCCCATGTCCAGGCGCGGTGTGTCATATTTCAGTTTTCGGGTGATCACCATAGCGTTTGTTTTCTGTGCAGCAAACTTTAGTTTGTTGCGCACGCCCCACGCCTCGACATGTGCGAGAATGTCATTTGCCTGTGTTTCTATTTCAAGTGCTGTGTCCCCGTCTAGGACGACCACGATATCATCGGCGAAGGCCTGACAGAACACCCTCTTCTCTTCCAGGTCTCTAAGTAGCGGGTCAATCAGAAGGTTCCACAAAATTGGGCCCGCTATAGATCCCTGGACACACCCTTTTTCTGTGGTTTTCGTGGCTGTTTCTCCGCCATATCGGACCGTTACCATTCTGTTGGAGAGGTAGCTGTCAAATATCCTCCTAATATTTATTGGGCACTTTTCTTCGGCCAGTCGGACTCGTATGGCCGGCCACCAAGCATTGTCGAAGGCTCCCTCTATATCCAACGATATTAGCGTTACGATCTTCTTTTGTGTAAGCTTTGCATTTATGTGTTTCATGAGGGTATAGAGGGAGTCTTCGGTGCTTTTTTGCGGCATGAATCCAAATTGGCGTGCACTTATCCTTGGTAGTAGGTGGTATTTTAATCTAGCGACTAGCATTTTCTCCAGGATTTTTCCTAGAATAGGCAATAGTCCGATGGGCCTGTAGGATTTTGGCGTCCTGTAGTTTTCCTTGCCTGGCTTTTTAAGCATGATTACCGTGGCCTCCTTCCATTGCTCAGGAAAGTATTGGAGTTCCAAACATTTATTCATAAGGGCGAGGAACAGGTCTGGGTCATTTTGGATCACGCTGAGGCAGATATCCGCTGTGAAGCCATCTTTCCCAGGAGCCTTTTTGGGGTTAAAGGATTTAGCTGCATTCATGAGCTCGGATTTTGTGAATGGTGGGTCGCATGGTTCATCATGATCCCCTTCATTTACGTTTTCCGCTTTTTTCCTTATTTTTTCATGATGCAAGCCTTCACTTTCCTTAAGGTCTCCTGGGTAAAAGACCTCGGCTAGGTATTCTGCTGAACCCTTTGCGTCGAGCGTTTTTCCTTCTTTTTCCAAAGGTAAGTCCTCCTCCCTATTTGTTGTTCTAGCAATGACCCTATATATCCCATCCCAAACACTCTCCCTCTCCTGTTTCCCGCAAAAGTTTTTCCAGCTCTCCGTTTGGGCTTTCGCCGCTGCTTTTTCATATTTTTCTTTCTGTTGCAGGTACTCATTTACAACAGCCTCTCTTCGGGCCGGTGCTGCATTACGGATTCTGCGTTTCTTCGTCGCCGTTTCAGCCTTCATGACTGCGAGCTCTTCGTTCCACCAAGGTATGTTTATTTTTGCTTTTTTCTTCTTTTTGGGAATGGAGTATTCACATGCTTCAGTTATTGCTGTGTTTATATTCTCTACTACTGTTTTAATTTCATCTTTGCTAATGATTTTATTTATTTCTTCTTTTGTAAATTTATATTTACTTTTTAATTGGGCCATTTTCTGATGAAATTGATCCCATTTGGCTTTTTTGCTGTTGAAAATTCTGGTCGTTCGTTCTATTTGGATTCCTTTGGATTTCTGGATTTCTAAGTCAAAGGTGACCACATTGTGGTCAGCGCTCGTAAGACTTTCAGCGACTTTCCAATTAGCAACACAACCCAGCATGGCCGTCGAGCAGGCCGTAATATCTACGTAACTATGGAATCTTTTTCCTCCCCTGATTGTATCAAAAGTTGGTACCTCCCCAGTATTTAATATGTGAAGGCCCAGCTCATGGAGTGTTCCTGCCATATCTTCCCCTCTTGGGTCGATGACCGGGCTCCCCCACCACGTGCTTTTTGCATTGGCATCTCCACCTATGATTAAGTTCTTCGGTTTTAGTTCCTTAATTACTCTTTGCAGGTGATCTAGGTATGGTTCGATTGCTCTATCCCCGTCGAAGTAATAGGACACTAGGACTATCTTCCAGGCCCGGGTTTGGATCTCGATGGTTACCACATCATTGGTAGTCAGCTCCGGATGTTGGATGACGTTTAAATCCGGGTCAAAGATTGCTATGGCGGCTCTGACCGGATCGCTATCGTTCCCCGTGGACTGAAAGATCCTGACTCCCTGTCGACTCCTCATAGTGGCTTTATTAGGCTCTTGTATAAGTGCTATAGCTACTCCAAGGTTGGTAGCCTCTATGAAGAGTTCACTGGTCGCCAATCTTTTCTTTTGGAGATTTGCCTGCATCACGCGGTAAGGGGGAGAGTATGTGCCTGTGTCGCCCTTAGCAATATGCAACCGCCGACCTGGCTATCGCATCCCACCGCTTTCTGATGGGGCATTCGCTGTCGAATGCGTTATGGTTTGCGGTAGCCAGCTCGGCGTTGCTGCAATTCCGACAGGTGGGCACTCCTCCGGCCATCCAGTCGGGGCATTCAGTCCTAAGGTGCTGCCCGCCACAGTGGCTGCATATGTCCTCAGTTTCCTTGCAGAAACGCCTGCTGTGGCCATACGCAAGGCAACGCGAGCATTGTACCAAGGGGGACTGGTCCGCCACGCTGATAGTCTGGAGGTCAATTTTGAGGGTGCCAAAGTTCACTGCCCTTTGCCAGACCTTGGGGGAAGTGCTAACCACTATGTGGCACGTAAGAGGGTTTCGCGCTTTCTTACGGTATTTAATATCTATTCTATTTTCCTCCTTGTCAAGGCCGCCAAAGACAGCCCTGTTTTGGTTCCGCATAGCTTTAATTATATCCTCATCGCTATGCCGAGCCAAGACACTCCTCATGATAAGGAGTGGGTCTTTGTTTTTGACGTCCTCGACTCGGAGGTTTTTTCCTGCCTTCTCTATTCTTTCCTTTACTTTTTTCCTCTCCTCTTTAGTGCTGCAACTCATGACAACCTTTCTGTCTTTCGCCTTTCTCACCTTTTCCACCTTGACCCACCCCTCTTTGGCGTCTACTGCCTCTCTAACCTTTGTCAATACTTGTTCACCGGTTTCGGTGTCGTCTTCCGAGGTTATGACTAAAGAGTGCAGCGCTCCTCTTGTTTGGGGTGGTTTGGCTGATTGGCCCGAGACTACGCCCGCGTAAGATACTTCCGCTAAGGTCTTTTTCTGTTGTTCGAGCATGTCCCTTAGCTCCATCATGTTTTTATTGTTCTCGTCGATGAGCTTGGCGTGGGCTTCGAGTTTGTTCAGGAGATCTGCCTCCGTTTGGTTCCTACATGCGGGCGGCGCGACGGGTATTGTTTTGTCCTGCTTTGGCTCCTCGATCGAGTTTTCCTTTGCGTCAGCCTCTCCATCCTTGACGAGCGCAAAAAGTCCTTCCAAGGAACTTTCGACTCCGATCTTTATGTCGGTTTTCAAATTTTTTGAATTGCTAAGGTGTTTCTTCGCCGAACTCAGATAGGCTCGTGCTTGAGTGAGTCTATTTTTATAAACTGTTTTGGATGATTTAGATTCACCTGCACTCGGCTCTCTAATTCCTTCTTTCTTTTGTGCCAACACTTGGTTGAGTCTCTTAGCTGCAGATCCAGCCTGCGTTGTCTTGCTTGAACCAGGTGAGACTTCAACCTGTGCAGTCGTCATCCCCACTTCCCACTCCCCGAAGCTGCGTCTCACTGAGGACAGTGTCACCGTTTTGGGAGGAGATTTGGAAGGGTTTGCGCTCCTACTGAGATTAATCACGGGCGTTCTGGTCGTCATTTTAGAGGTAGGCGTCAAAGTTAGATTATTTCAACTGTGTAGAGAGCTGTTGAAATTTATAGTTGGAGATTTGAATGTGCAAGATTAACGCCAATAGGCGTCGTTGTTCGAAAATGCCTGCTTGCAGACACTTGTATATAATAAAACAATAAGGGTAAAAATAAACAATAAACAAATTTTAGCTTACTAATAATAAGCTAAATAAAGTTTCTAGATTCCCTTCGGAGCCGTATGAGAATTAAATAAAAGAAACACAAAAAATAAAAAATAAAATAATTAAAAATCTTTCGACACCCTCGAAAAAGTTGATGTACCCAACGAATAAAGGGTGGGTGGGCGGGCAAATTTTTCAAAAACTATTGATGCTACGTACGCAAATGAGGTGTCAGAAGAAGCGGCTCGGCGAGTACTACTCGAATATCGTAAAAGCCGATATGCCTGCGAGGGAAAATTTGGAATTTTCCACTAAAAAGGTGATTTTGTTGACCAAATTTGTGAAAAATTGAACTACTGCAAAAAGTATTGATCCTATCGAAACGTTATAAGGGAGTAAAAGATGCGGCTCAACGAGTTCTATCAGGAAAACGTAAAAGCCGATCGATACTTTTGGGAAAATTTGAAATTTTAGTGAAAGTTTGTGTAAAAAAGTAAAATTTTGACTAATAAATGTATGTTTTTATGTTCACAGGTACTATTTTTGCCGTTCTCTGAGGGAAAAGCAGCACACGTATGCAGGACCGCCGCCGGAGTGAATCTACAGCGACAGATCAAGCACCAGACGTACAGACAATGTGTAAAAAATCGATTTCTCGCAAAAATTTCGTAAAATTTCGTCAAAGTATGGGATTTTTGGAAAATTCGTCAAAGGTGCGTGAAAATTTAGGAAAATGGGGTCGGAAAATATTTACTAAATCCAAGGGTAACTATCTTAATACAATTCGTATGTCAAATTTGAATTTTGAGCTCAAAAATTTTTGTGTTTCTATTGATTGTATGAAAAATTTTACAAGCTTAGGTAGACTTAAGCAATACCAAAATAGGACCGCACTCGAATTTTTCAAAAACTATTGATGCTACGTACGCAAATGAGGTGTCAGAAGAAGCGGCTCGGCGAGTACTACTCGAATATCGTAAAAGCCGATATGCCTGCGAGGGAAAATTTGGAATTTTCCACTAAAAAGGTGATTTTGTTGACCAAATTTGTGAAAAATTGAACTACTGCAAAAAGTATTGATCCTATCGAAACGTTATAAGGGAGTAAAAGATGCGGCTCAACGAGTTCTATCAGGAAAACGTAAAAGCCGATCGATACTTTTGGGAAAATTTGAAATTTTAGTGAAAGTTTGTGTAAAAAAGTAAAATTTTGACTAATAAATGTATGTTTTTATGTTCACAGGTACTATTTTTGCCGTTCTCTGAGGGAAAAGCAGCACACGTATGCAGGACCGCCGCCGGAGTGAATCTACAGCGACAGATCAAGCACCAGACGTACAGACAATGTGTAAAAAATCGATTTCTCGCAAAAATTTCGTAAAATTTCGTCAAAGTATGGGATTTTTGGAAAATTCGTCAAAGGTGCGTGAAAATTTAGGAAAATGGGGTCGGAAAATATTTACTAAATCCAAGGGTAACTATCTTAATACAATTCGTATGTCAAATTTGAATTTTGAGCTCAAAAATTTTTGTGTTTCTATTGATTGTATGAAAAATTTTACAAGCTTAGGTAGACTTAAGCAATACCAAAATAGGACCGCACTCGAATTTTTCAAAAACTATTGATGCTACGTACGCAAATGAGGTGTCAGAAGAAGCGGCTCGGCGAGTACTACTCGAATATCGTAAAAGCCGATATGCCTGCGAGGGAAAATTTGGAATTTTCCACTAAAAAGGTGATTTTGTTGACCAAATTTGTGAAAAATTGAACTACTGCAAAAAGTATTGATCCTATCGAAACGTTATAAGGGAGTAAAAGATGCGGCTCAACGAGTTCTATCAGGAAAACGTAAAAGCCGATCGATACTTTTGGGAAAATTTGAAATTTTAGTGAAAGTTTGTGTAAAAAAGTAAAATTTTGACTAATAAATGTATGTTTTTATGTTCACAGGTACTATTTTTGCCGTTCTCTGAGGGAAAAGCAGCACACGTATGCAGGACCGCCGCCGGAGTGAATCTACAGCGACAGATCAAGCACCAGACGTACAGACAATGTGTAAAAAATCGATTTCTCGCAAAAATTTCGTAAAATTTCGTCAAAGTATGGGATTTTTGGAAAATTCGTCAAAGGTGCGTGAAAATTTAGGAAAATGGGGTCGGAAAATATTTACTAAATCCAAGGGTAACTATCTTAATACAATTCGTATGTCAAATTTGAATTTTGAGCTCAAAAATTTTTGTGTTTCTATTGATTGTATGAAAAATTTTACAAGCTTAGGTAGACTTAAGCAATACCAAAATAGGACCGCACTCGAATTTTTCAAAAACTATTGATGCTACGTACGCAAATGAGGTGTCAGAAGAAGCGGCTCGGCGAGTACTACTCGAATATCGTAAAAGCCGATATGCCTGCGAGGGAAAATTTGGAATTTTCCACTAAAAAGGTGATTTTGTTGACCAAATTTGTGAAAAATTGAACTACTGCAAAAAGTATTGATCCTATCGAAACGTTATAAGGGAGTAAAAGATGCGGCTCAACGAGTTCTATCAGGAAAACGTAAAAGCCGATCGATACTTTTGGGAAAATTTGAAATTTTAGTGAAAGTTTGTGTAAAAAAGTAAAATTTTGACTAATAAATGTATGTTTTTATGTTCACAGGTACTATTTTTGCCGTTCTCTGAGGGAAAAGCAGCACACGTATGCAGGACCGCCGCCGGAGTGAATCTACAGCGACAGATCAAGCACCAGACGTACAGACAATGTGTAAAAAATCGATTTCTCGCAAAAATTTCGTAAAATTTCGTCAAAGTATGGGATTTTTGGAAAATTCGTCAAAGGTGCGTGAAAATTTAGGAAAATGGGGTCGGAAAATATTTACTAAATCCAAGGGTAACTATCTTAATACAATTCGTATGTCAAATTTGAATTTTGAGCTCAAAAATTTTTGTGTTTCTATTGATTGTATGAAAAATTTTACAAGCTTAGGTAGACTTAAGCAATACCAAAATAGGACCGCACTCGAATTTTTCAAAAACTATTGATGCTACGTACGCAAATGAGGTGTCAGAAGAAGCGGCTCGGCGAGTACTACTCGAATATCGTAAAAGCCGATATGCCTGCGAGGGAAAATTTGGAATTTTCCACTAAAAAGGTGATTTTGTTGACCAAATTTGTGAAAAATTGAACTACTGCAAAAAGTATTGATCCTATCGAAACGTTATAAGGGAGTAAAAGATGCGGCTCAACGAGTTCTATCAGGAAAACGTAAAAGCCGATCGATACTTTTGGGAAAATTTGAAATTTTAGTGAAAGTTTGTGTAAAAAAGTAAAATTTTGACTAATAAATGTATGTTTTTATGTTCACAGGTACTATTTTTGCCGTTCTCTGAGGGAAAAGCAGCACACGTATGCAGGACCGCCGCCGGAGTGAATCTACAGCGACAGATCAAGCACCAGACGTACAGACAATGTGTAAAAAATCGATTTCTCGCAAAAATTTCGTAAAATTTCGTCAAAGTATGGGATTTTTGGAAAATTCGTCAAAGGTGCGTGAAAATTTAGGAAAATGGGGTCGGAAAATATTTACTAAATCCAAGGGTAACTATCTTAATACAATTCGTATGTCAAATTTGAATTTTGAGCTCAAAAATTTTTGTGTTTCTATTGATTGTATGAAAAATTTTACAAGCTTAGGTAGACTTAAGCAATACCAAAATAGGACCGCACTCGAATTTTTCAAAAACTATTGATGCTACGTACGCAAATGAGGTGTCAGAAGAAGCGGCTCGGCGAGTACTACTCGAATATCGTAAAAGCCGATATGCCTGCGAGGGAAAATTTGGAATTTTCCACTAAAAAGGTGATTTTGTTGACCAAATTTGTGAAAAATTGAACTACTGCAAAAAGTATTGATCCTATCGAAACGTTATAAGGGAGTAAAAGATGCGGCTCAACGAGTTCTATCAGGAAAACGTAAAAGCCGATCGATACTTTTGGGAAAATTTGAAATTTTAGTGAAAGTTTGTGTAAAAAAGTAAAATTTTGACTAATAAATGTATGTTTTTATGTTCACAGGTACTATTTTTGCCGTTCTCTGAGGGAAAAGCAGCACACGTATGCAGGACCGCCGCCGGAGTGAATCTACAGCGACAGATCAAGCACCAGACGTACAGACAATGTGTAAAAAATCGATTTCTCGCAAAAATTTCGTAAAATTTCGTCAAAGTATGGGATTTTTGGAAAATTCGTCAAAGGTGCGTGAAAATTTAGGAAAATGGGGTCGGAAAATATTTACTAAATCCAAGGGTAACTATCTTAATACAATTCGTATGTCAAATTTGAATTTTGAGCTCAAAAATTTTTGTGTTTCTATTGATTGTATGAAAAATTTTACAAGCTTAGGTAGACTTAAGCAATACCAAAATAGGACCGCACTCGAATTTTTCAAAAACTATTGATGCTACGTACGCAAATGAGGTGTCAGAAGAAGCGGCTCGGCGAGTACTACTCGAATATCGTAAAAGCCGATATGCCTGCGAGGGAAAATTTGGAATTTTCCACTAAAAAGGTGATTTTGTTGACCAAATTTGTGAAAAATTGAACTACTGCAAAAAGTATTGATCCTATCGAAACGTTATAAGGGAGTAAAAGATGCGGCTCAACGAGTTCTATCAGGAAAACGTAAAAGCCGATCGATACTTTTGGGAAAATTTGAAATTTTAGTGAAAGTTTGTGTAAAAAAGTAAAATTTTGACTAATAAATGTATGTTTTTATGTTCACAGGTACTATTTTTGCCGTTCTCTGAGGGAAAAGCAGCACACGTATGCAGGACCGCCGCCGGAGTGAATCTACAGCGACAGATCAAGCACCAGACGTACAGACAATGTGTAAAAAATCGATTTCTCGCAAAAATTTCGTAAAATTTCGTCAAAGTATGGGATTTTTGGAAAATTCGTCAAAGGTGCGTGAAAATTTAGGAAAATGGGGTCGGAAAATATTTACTAAATCCAAGGGTAACTATCTTAATACAATTCGTATGTCAAATTTGAATTTTGAGCTCAAAAATTTTTGTGTTTCTATTGATTGTATGAAAAATTTTACAAGCTTAGGTAGACTTAAGCAATACCAAAATAGGACCGCACTCGAATTTTTCAAAAACTATTGATGCTACGTACGCAAATGAGGTGTCAGAAGAAGCGGCTCGGCGAGTACTACTCGAATATCGTAAAAGCCGATATGCCTGCGAGGGAAAATTTGGAATTTTCCACTAAAAAGGTGATTTTGTTGACCAAATTTGTGAAAAATTGAACTACTGCAAAAAGTATTGATCCTATCGAAACGTTATAAGGGAGTAAAAGATGCGGCTCAACGAGTTCTATCAGGAAAACGTAAAAGCCGATCGATACTTTTGGGAAAATTTGAAATTTTAGTGAAAGTTTGTGTAAAAAAGTAAAATTTTGACTAATAAATGTATGTTTTTATGTTCACAGGTACTATTTTTGCCGTTCTCTGAGGGAAAAGCAGCACACGTATGCAGGACCGCCGCCGGAGTGAATCTACAGCGACAGATCAAGCACCAGACGTACAGACAATGTGTAAAAAATCGATTTCTCGCAAAAATTTCGTAAAATTTCGTCAAAGTATGGGATTTTTGGAAAATTCGTCAAAGGTGCGTGAAAATTTAGGAAAATGGGGTCGGAAAATATTTACTAAATCCAAGGGTAACTATCTTAATACAATTCGTATGTCAAATTTGAATTTTGAGCTCAAAAATTTTTGTGTTTCTATTGATTGTATGAAAAATTTTACAAGCTTAGGTAGACTTAAGCAATACCAAAATAGGACCGCACTCGAATTTTTCAAAAACTATTGATGCTACGTACGCAAATGAGGTGTCAGAAGAAGCGGCTCGGCGAGTACTACTCGAATATCGTAAAAGCCGATATGCCTGCGAGGGAAAATTTGGAATTTTCCACTAAAAAGGTGATTTTGTTGACCAAATTTGTGAAAAATTGAACTACTGCAAAAAGTATTGATCCTATCGAAACGTTATAAGGGAGTAAAAGATGCGGCTCAACGAGTTCTATCAGGAAAACGTAAAAGCCGATCGATACTTTTGGGAAAATTTGAAATTTTAGTGAAAGTTTGTGTAAAAAAGTAAAATTTTGACTAATAAATGTATGTTTTTATGTTCACAGGTACTATTTTTGCCGTTCTCTGAGGGAAAAGCAGCACACGTATGCAGGACCGCCGCCGGAGTGAATCTACAGCGACAGATCAAGCACCAGACGTACAGACAATGTGTAAAAAATCGATTTCTCGCAAAAATTTCGTAAAATTTCGTCAAAGTATGGGATTTTTGGAAAATTCGTCAAAGGTGCGTGAAAATTTAGGAAAATGGGGTCGGAAAATATTTACTAAATCCAAGGGTAACTATCTTAATACAATTCGTATGTCAAATTTGAATTTTGAGCTCAAAAATTTTTGTGTTTCTATTGATTGTATGAAAAATTTTACAAGCTTAGGTAGACTTAAGCAATACCAAAATAGGACCGCACTCGAATTTTTCAAAAACTATTGATGCTACGTACGCAAATGAGGTGTCAGAAGAAGCGGCTCGGCGAGTACTACTCGAATATCGTAAAAGCCGATATGCCTGCGAGGGAAAATTTGGAATTTTCCACTAAAAAGGTGATTTTGTTGACCAAATTTGTGAAAAATTGAACTACTGCAAAAAGTATTGATCCTATCGAAACGTTATAAGGGAGTAAAAGATGCGGCTCAACGAGTTCTATCAGGAAAACGTAAAAGCCGATCGATACTTTTGGGAAAATTTGAAATTTTAGTGAAAGTTTGTGTAAAAAAGTAAAATTTTGACTAATAAATGTATGTTTTTATGTTCACAGGTACTATTTTTGCCGTTCTCTGAGGGAAAAGCAGCACACGTATGCAGGACCGCCGCCGGAGTGAATCTACAGCGACAGATCAAGCACCAGACGTACAGACAATGTGTAAAAAATCGATTTCTCGCAAAAATTTCGTAAAATTTCGTCAAAGTATGGGATTTTTGGAAAATTCGTCAAAGGTGCGTGAAAATTTAGGAAAATGGGGTCGGAAAATATTTACTAAATCCAAGGGTAACTATCTTAATACAATTCGTATGTCAAATTTGAATTTTGAGCTCAAAAATTTTTGTGTTTCTATTGATTGTATGAAAAATTTTACAAGCTTAGGTAGACTTAAGCAATACCAAAATAGGACCGCACTCGAATTTTTCAAAAACTATTGATGCTACGTACGCAAATGAGGTGTCAGAAGAAGCGGCTCGGCGAGTACTACTCGAATATCGTAAAAGCCGATATGCCTGCGAGGGAAAATTTGGAATTTTCCACTAAAAAGGTGATTTTGTTGACCAAATTTGTGAAAAATTGAACTACTGCAAAAAGTATTGATCCTATCGAAACGTTATAAGGGAGTAAAAGATGCGGCTCAACGAGTTCTATCAGGAAAACGTAAAAGCCGATCGATACTTTTGGGAAAATTTGAAATTTTAGTGAAAGTTTGTGTAAAAAAGTAAAATTTTGACTAATAAATGTATGTTTTTATGTTCACAGGTACTATTTTTGCCGTTCTCTGAGGGAAAAGCAGCACACGTATGCAGGACCGCCGCCGGAGTGAATCTACAGCGACAGATCAAGCACCAGACGTACAGACAATGTGTAAAAAATCGATTTCTCGCAAAAATTTCGTAAAATTTCGTCAAAGTATGGGATTTTTGGAAAATTCGTCAAAGGTGCGTGAAAATTTAGGAAAATGGGGTCGGAAAATATTTACTAAATCCAAGGGTAACTATCTTAATACAATTCGTATGTCAAATTTGAATTTTGAGCTCAAAAATTTTTGTGTTTCTATTGATTGTATGAAAAATTTTACAAGCTTAGGTAGACTTAAGCAATACCAAAATAGGACCGCACTCGAATTTTTCAAAAACTATTGATGCTACGTACGCAAATGAGGTGTCAGAAGAAGCGGCTCGGCGAGTACTACTCGAATATCGTAAAAGCCGATATGCCTGCGAGGGAAAATTTGGAATTTTCCACTAAAAAGGTGATTTTGTTGACCAAATTTGTGAAAAATTGAACTACTGCAAAAAGTATTGATCCTATCGAAACGTTATAAGGGAGTAAAAGATGCGGCTCAACGAGTTCTATCAGGAAAACGTAAAAGCCGATCGATACTTTTGGGAAAATTTGAAATTTTAGTGAAAGTTTGTGTAAAAAAGTAAAATTTTGACTAATAAATGTATGTTTTTATGTTCACAGGTACTATTTTTGCCGTTCTCTGAGGGAAAAGCAGCACACGTATGCAGGACCGCCGCCGGAGTGAATCTACAGCGACAGATCAAGCACCAGACGTACAGACAATGTGTAAAAAATCGATTTCTCGCAAAAATTTCGTAAAATTTCGTCAAAGTATGGGATTTTTGGAAAATTCGTCAAAGGTGCGTGAAAATTTAGGAAAATGGGGTCGGAAAATATTTACTAAATCCAAGGGTAACTATCTTAATACAATTCGTATGTCAAATTTGAATTTTGAGCTCAAAAATTTTTGTGTTTCTATTGATTGTATGAAAAATTTTACAAGCTTAGGTAGACTTAAGCAATACCAAAATAGGACCGCACTCGAATTTTTCAAAAACTATTGATGCTACGTACGCAAATGAGGTGTCAGAAGAAGCGGCTCGGCGAGTACTACTCGAATATCGTAAAAGCCGATATGCCTGCGAGGGAAAATTTGGAATTTTCCACTAAAAAGGTGATTTTGTTGACCAAATTTGTGAAAAATTGAACTACTGCAAAAAGTATTGATCCTATCGAAACGTTATAAGGGAGTAAAAGATGCGGCTCAACGAGTTCTATCAGGAAAACGTAAAAGCCGATCGATACTTTTGGGAAAATTTGAAATTTTAGTGAAAGTTTGTGTAAAAAAGTAAAATTTTGACTAATAAATGTATGTTTTTATGTTCACAGGTACTATTTTTGCCGTTCTCTGAGGGAAAAGCAGCACACGTATGCAGGACCGCCGCCGGAGTGAATCTACAGCGACAGATCAAGCACCAGACGTACAGACAATGTGTAAAAAATCGATTTCTCGCAAAAATTTCGTAAAATTTCGTCAAAGTATGGGATTTTTGGAAAATTCGTCAAAGGTGCGTGAAAATTTAGGAAAATGGGGTCGGAAAATATTTACTAAATCCAAGGGTAACTATCTTAATACAATTCGTATGTCAAATTTGAATTTTGAGCTCAAAAATTTTTGTGTTTCTATTGATTGTATGAAAAATTTTACAAGCTTAGGTAGACTTAAGCAATACCAAAATAGGACCGCACTCGAATTTTTCAAAAACTATTGATGCTACGTACGCAAATGAGGTGTCAGAAGAAGCGGCTCGGCGAGTACTACTCGAATATCGTAAAAGCCGATATGCCTGCGAGGGAAAATTTGGAATTTTCCACTAAAAAGGTGATTTTGTTGACCAAATTTGTGAAAAATTGAACTACTGCAAAAAGTATTGATCCTATCGAAACGTTATAAGGGAGTAAAAGATGCGGCTCAACGAGTTCTATCAGGAAAACGTAAAAGCCGATCGATACTTTTGGGAAAATTTGAAATTTTAGTGAAAGTTTGTGTAAAAAAGTAAAATTTTGACTAATAAATGTATGTTTTTATGTTCACAGGTACTATTTTTGCCGTTCTCTGAGGGAAAAGCAGCACACGTATGCAGGACCGCCGCCGGAGTGAATCTACAGCGACAGATCAAGCACCAGACGTACAGACAATGTGTAAAAAATCGATTTCTCGCAAAAATTTCGTAAAATTTCGTCAAAGTATGGGATTTTTGGAAAATTCGTCAAAGGTGCGTGAAAATTTAGGAAAATGGGGTCGGAAAATATTTACTAAATCCAAGGGTAACTATCTTAATACAATTCGTATGTCAAATTTGAATTTTGAGCTCAAAAATTTTTGTGTTTCTATTGATTGTATGAAAAATTTTACAAGCTTAGGTAGACTTAAGCAATACCAAAATAGGACCGCACTCGAATTTTTCAAAAACTATTGATGCTACGTACGCAAATGAGGTGTCAGAAGAAGCGGCTCGGCGAGTACTACTCGAATATCGTAAAAGCCGATATGCCTGCGAGGGAAAATTTGGAATTTTCCACTAAAAAGGTGATTTTGTTGACCAAATTTGTGAAAAATTGAACTACTGCAAAAAGTATTGATCCTATCGAAACGTTATAAGGGAGTAAAAGATGCGGCTCAACGAGTTCTATCAGGAAAACGTAAAAGCCGATCGATACTTTTGGGAAAATTTGAAATTTTAGTGAAAGTTTGTGTAAAAAAGTAAAATTTTGACTAATAAATGTATGTTTTTATGTTCACAGGTACTATTTTTGCCGTTCTCTGAGGGAAAAGCAGCACACGTATGCAGGACCGCCGCCGGAGTGAATCTACAGCGACAGATCAAGCACCAGACGTACAGACAATGTGTAAAAAATCGATTTCTCGCAAAAATTTCGTAAAATTTCGTCAAAGTATGGGATTTTTGGAAAATTCGTCAAAGGTGCGTGAAAATTTAGGAAAATGGGGTCGGAAAATATTTACTAAATCCAAGGGTAACTATCTTAATACAATTCGTATGTCAAATTTGAATTTTGAGCTCAAAAATTTTTGTGTTTCTATTGATTGTATGAAAAATTTTACAAGCTTAGGTAGACTTAAGCAATACCAAAATAGGACCGCACTCGAATTTTTCAAAAACTATTGATGCTACGTACGCAAATGAGGTGTCAGAAGAAGCGGCTCGGCGAGTACTACTCGAATATCGTAAAAGCCGATATGCCTGCGAGGGAAAATTTGGAATTTTCCACTAAAAAGGTGATTTTGTTGACCAAATTTGTGAAAAATTGAACTACTGCAAAAAGTATTGATCCTATCGAAACGTTATAAGGGAGTAAAAGATGCGGCTCAACGAGTTCTATCAGGAAAACGTAAAAGCCGATCGATACTTTTGGGAAAATTTGAAATTTTAGTGAAAGTTTGTGTAAAAAAGTAAAATTTTGACTAATAAATGTATGTTTTTATGTTCACAGGTACTATTTTTGCCGTTCTCTGAGGGAAAAGCAGCACACGTATGCAGGACCGCCGCCGGAGTGAATCTACAGCGACAGATCAAGCACCAGACGTACAGACAATGTGTAAAAAATCGATTTCTCGCAAAAATTTCGTAAAATTTCGTCAAAGTATGGGATTTTTGGAAAATTCGTCAAAGGTGCGTGAAAATTTAGGAAAATGGGGTCGGAAAATATTTACTAAATCCAAGGGTAACTATCTTAATACAATTCGTATGTCAAATTTGAATTTTGAGCTCAAAAATTTTTGTGTTTCTATTGATTGTATGAAAAATTTTACAAGCTTAGGTAGACTTAAGCAATACCAAAATAGGACCGCACTCGAATTTTTCAAAAACTATTGATGCTACGTACGCAAATGAGGTGTCAGAAGAAGCGGCTCGGCGAGTACTACTCGAATATCGTAAAAGCCGATATGCCTGCGAGGGAAAATTTGGAATTTTCCACTAAAAAGGTGATTTTGTTGACCAAATTTGTGAAAAATTGAACTACTGCAAAAAGTATTGATCCTATCGAAACGTTATAAGGGAGTAAAAGATGCGGCTCAACGAGTTCTATCAGGAAAACGTAAAAGCCGATCGATACTTTTGGGAAAATTTGAAATTTTAGTGAAAGTTTGTGTAAAAAAGTAAAATTTTGACTAATAAATGTATGTTTTTATGTTCACAGGTACTATTTTTGCCGTTCTCTGAGGGAAAAGCAGCACACGTATGCAGGACCGCCGCCGGAGTGAATCTACAGCGACAGATCAAGCACCAGACGTACAGACAATGTGTAAAAAATCGATTTCTCGCAAAAATTTCGTAAAATTTCGTCAAAGTATGGGATTTTTGGAAAATTCGTCAAAGGTGCGTGAAAATTTAGGAAAATGGGGTCGGAAAATATTTACTAAATCCAAGGGTAACTATCTTAATACAATTCGTATGTCAAATTTGAATTTTGAGCTCAAAAATTTTTGTGTTTCTATTGATTGTATGAAAAATTTTACAAGCTTAGGTAGACTTAAGCAATACCAAAATAGGACCGCACTCGAATTTTTCAAAAACTATTGATGCTACGTACGCAAATGAGGTGTCAGAAGAAGCGGCTCGGCGAGTACTACTCGAATATCGTAAAAGCCGATATGCCTGCGAGGGAAAATTTGGAATTTTCCACTAAAAAGGTGATTTTGTTGACCAAATTTGTGAAAAATTGAACTACTGCAAAAAGTATTGATCCTATCGAAACGTTATAAGGGAGTAAAAGATGCGGCTCAACGAGTTCTATCAGGAAAACGTAAAAGCCGATCGATACTTTTGGGAAAATTTGAAATTTTAGTGAAAGTTTGTGTAAAAAAGTAAAATTTTGACTAATAAATGTATGTTTTTATGTTCACAGGTACTATTTTTGCCGTTCTCTGAGGGAAAAGCAGCACACGTATGCAGGACCGCCGCCGGAGTGAATCTACAGCGACAGATCAAGCACCAGACGTACAGACAATGTGTAAAAAATCGATTTCTCGCAAAAATTTCGTAAAATTTCGTCAAAGTATGGGATTTTTGGAAAATTCGTCAAAGGTGCGTGAAAATTTAGGAAAATGGGGTCGGAAAATATTTACTAAATCCAAGGGTAACTATCTTAATACAATTCGTATGTCAAATTTGAATTTTGAGCTCAAAAATTTTTGTGTTTCTATTGATTGTATGAAAAATTTTACAAGCTTAGGTAGACTTAAGCAATACCAAAATAGGACCGCACTCGAATTTTTCAAAAACTATTGATGCTACGTACGCAAATGAGGTGTCAGAAGAAGCGGCTCGGCGAGTACTACTCGAATATCGTAAAAGCCGATATGCCTGCGAGGGAAAATTTGGAATTTTCCACTAAAAAGGTGATTTTGTTGACCAAATTTGTGAAAAATTGAACTACTGCAAAAAGTATTGATCCTATCGAAACGTTATAAGGGAGTAAAAGATGCGGCTCAACGAGTTCTATCAGGAAAACGTAAAAGCCGATCGATACTTTTGGGAAAATTTGAAATTTTAGTGAAAGTTTGTGTAAAAAAGTAAAATTTTGACTAATAAATGTATGTTTTTATGTTCACAGGTACTATTTTTGCCGTTCTCTGAGGGAAAAGCAGCACACGTATGCAGGACCGCCGCCGGAGTGAATCTACAGCGACAGATCAAGCACCAGACGTACAGACAATGTGTAAAAAATCGATTTCTCGCAAAAATTTCGTAAAATTTCGTCAAAGTATGGGATTTTTGGAAAATTCGTCAAAGGTGCGTGAAAATTTAGGAAAATGGGGTCGGAAAATATTTACTAAATCCAAGGGTAACTATCTTAATACAATTCGTATGTCAAATTTGAATTTTGAGCTCAAAAATTTTTGTGTTTCTATTGATTGTATGAAAAATTTTACAAGCTTAGGTAGACTTAAGCAATACCAAAATAGGACCGCACTCGAATTTTTCAAAAACTATTGATGCTACGTACGCAAATGAGGTGTCAGAAGAAGCGGCTCGGCGAGTACTACTCGAATATCGTAAAAGCCGATATGCCTGCGAGGGAAAATTTGGAATTTTCCACTAAAAAGGTGATTTTGTTGACCAAATTTGTGAAAAATTGAACTACTGCAAAAAGTATTGATCCTATCGAAACGTTATAAGGGAGTAAAAGATGCGGCTCAACGAGTTCTATCAGGAAAACGTAAAAGCCGATCGATACTTTTGGGAAAATTTGAAATTTTAGTGAAAGTTTGTGTAAAAAAGTAAAATTTTGACTAATAAATGTATGTTTTTATGTTCACAGGTACTATTTTTGCCGTTCTCTGAGGGAAAAGCAGCACACGTATGCAGGACCGCCGCCGGAGTGAATCTACAGCGACAGATCAAGCACCAGACGTACAGACAATGTGTAAAAAATCGATTTCTCGCAAAAATTTCGTAAAATTTCGTCAAAGTATGGGATTTTTGGAAAATTCGTCAAAGGTGCGTGAAAATTTAGGAAAATGGGGTCGGAAAATATTTACTAAATCCAAGGGTAACTATCTTAATACAATTCGTATGTCAAATTTGAATTTTGAGCTCAAAAATTTTTGTGTTTCTATTGATTGTATGAAAAATTTTACAAGCTTAGGTAGACTTAAGCAATACCAAAATAGGACCGCACTCGAATTTTTCAAAAACTATTGATGCTACGTACGCAAATGAGGTGTCAGAAGAAGCGGCTCGGCGAGTACTACTCGAATATCGTAAAAGCCGATATGCCTGCGAGGGAAAATTTGGAATTTTCCACTAAAAAGGTGATTTTGTTGACCAAATTTGTGAAAAATTGAACTACTGCAAAAAGTATTGATCCTATCGAAACGTTATAAGGGAGTAAAAGATGCGGCTCAACGAGTTCTATCAGGAAAACGTAAAAGCCGATCGATACTTTTGGGAAAATTTGAAATTTTAGTGAAAGTTTGTGTAAAAAAGTAAAATTTTGACTAATAAATGTATGTTTTTATGTTCACAGGTACTATTTTTGCCGTTCTCTGAGGGAAAAGCAGCACACGTATGCAGGACCGCCGCCGGAGTGAATCTACAGCGACAGATCAAGCACCAGACGTACAGACAATGTGTAAAAAATCGATTTCTCGCAAAAATTTCGTAAAATTTCGTCAAAGTATGGGATTTTTGGAAAATTCGTCAAAGGTGCGTGAAAATTTAGGAAAATGGGGTCGGAAAATATTTACTAAATCCAAGGGTAACTATCTTAATACAATTCGTATGTCAAATTTGAATTTTGAGCTCAAAAATTTTTGTGTTTCTATTGATTGTATGAAAAATTTTACAAGCTTAGGTAGACTTAAGCAATACCAAAATAGGACCGCACTCGAATTTTTCAAAAACTATTGATGCTACGTACGCAAATGAGGTGTCAGAAGAAGCGGCTCGGCGAGTACTACTCGAATATCGTAAAAGCCGATATGCCTGCGAGGGAAAATTTGGAATTTTCCACTAAAAAGGTGATTTTGTTGACCAAATTTGTGAAAAATTGAACTACTGCAAAAAGTATTGATCCTATCGAAACGTTATAAGGGAGTAAAAGATGCGGCTCAACGAGTTCTATCAGGAAAACGTAAAAGCCGATCGATACTTTTGGGAAAATTTGAAATTTTAGTGAAAGTTTGTGTAAAAAAGTAAAATTTTGACTAATAAATGTATGTTTTTATGTTCACAGGTACTATTTTTGCCGTTCTCTGAGGGAAAAGCAGCACACGTATGCAGGACCGCCGCCGGAGTGAATCTACAGCGACAGATCAAGCACCAGACGTACAGACAATGTGTAAAAAATCGATTTCTCGCAAAAATTTCGTAAAATTTCGTCAAAGTATGGGATTTTTGGAAAATTCGTCAAAGGTGCGTGAAAATTTAGGAAAATGGGGTCGGAAAATATTTACTAAATCCAAGGGTAACTATCTTAATACAATTCGTATGTCAAATTTGAATTTTGAGCTCAAAAATTTTTGTGTTTCTATTGATTGTATGAAAAATTTTACAAGCTTAGGTAGACTTAAGCAATACCAAAATAGGACCGCACTCGAATTTTTCAAAAACTATTGATGCTACGTACGCAAATGAGGTGTCAGAAGAAGCGGCTCGGCGAGTACTACTCGAATATCGTAAAAGCCGATATGCCTGCGAGGGAAAATTTGGAATTTTCCACTAAAAAGGTGATTTTGTTGACCAAATTTGTGAAAAATTGAACTACTGCAAAAAGTATTGATCCTATCGAAACGTTATAAGGGAGTAAAAGATGCGGCTCAACGAGTTCTATCAGGAAAACGTAAAAGCCGATCGATACTTTTGGGAAAATTTGAAATTTTAGTGAAAGTTTGTGTAAAAAAGTAAAATTTTGACTAATAAATGTATGTTTTTATGTTCACAGGTACTATTTTTGCCGTTCTCTGAGGGAAAAGCAGCACACGTATGCAGGACCGCCGCCGGAGTGAATCTACAGCGACAGATCAAGCACCAGACGTACAGACAATGTGTAAAAAATCGATTTCTCGCAAAAATTTCGTAAAATTTCGTCAAAGTATGGGATTTTTGGAAAATTCGTCAAAGGTGCGTGAAAATTTAGGAAAATGGGGTCGGAAAATATTTACTAAATCCAAGGGTAACTATCTTAATACAATTCGTATGTCAAATTTGAATTTTGAGCTCAAAAATTTTTGTGTTTCTATTGATTGTATGAAAAATTTTACAAGCTTAGGTAGACTTAAGCAATACCAAAATAGGACCGCACTCGAATTTTTCAAAAACTATTGATGCTACGTACGCAAATGAGGTGTCAGAAGAAGCGGCTCGGCGAGTACTACTCGAATATCGTAAAAGCCGATATGCCTGCGAGGGAAAATTTGGAATTTTCCACTAAAAAGGTGATTTTGTTGACCAAATTTGTGAAAAATTGAACTACTGCAAAAAGTATTGATCCTATCGAAACGTTATAAGGGAGTAAAAGATGCGGCTCAACGAGTTCTATCAGGAAAACGTAAAAGCCGATCGATACTTTTGGGAAAATTTGAAATTTTAGTGAAAGTTTGTGTAAAAAAGTAAAATTTTGACTAATAAATGTATGTTTTTATGTTCACAGGTACTATTTTTGCCGTTCTCTGAGGGAAAAGCAGCACACGTATGCAGGACCGCCGCCGGAGTGAATCTACAGCGACAGATCAAGCACCAGACGTACAGACAATGTGTAAAAAATCGATTTCTCGCAAAAATTTCGTAAAATTTCGTCAAAGTATGGGATTTTTGGAAAATTCGTCAAAGGTGCGTGAAAATTTAGGAAAATGGGGTCGGAAAATATTTACTAAATCCAAGGGTAACTATCTTAATACAATTCGTATGTCAAATTTGAATTTTGAGCTCAAAAATTTTTGTGTTTCTATTGATTGTATGAAAAATTTTACAAGCTTAGGTAGACTTAAGCAATACCAAAATAGGACCGCACTCGAATTTTTCAAAAACTATTGATGCTACGTACGCAAATGAGGTGTCAGAAGAAGCGGCTCGGCGAGTACTACTCGAATATCGTAAAAGCCGATATGCCTGCGAGGGAAAATTTGGAATTTTCCACTAAAAAGGTGATTTTGTTGACCAAATTTGTGAAAAATTGAACTACTGCAAAAAGTATTGATCCTATCGAAACGTTATAAGGGAGTAAAAGATGCGGCTCAACGAGTTCTATCAGGAAAACGTAAAAGCCGATCGATACTTTTGGGAAAATTTGAAATTTTAGTGAAAGTTTGTGTAAAAAAGTAAAATTTTGACTAATAAATGTATGTTTTTATGTTCACAGGTACTATTTTTGCCGTTCTCTGAGGGAAAAGCAGCACACGTATGCAGGACCGCCGCCGGAGTGAATCTACAGCGACAGATCAAGCACCAGACGTACAGACAATGTGTAAAAAATCGATTTCTCGCAAAAATTTCGTAAAATTTCGTCAAAGTATGGGATTTTTGGAAAATTCGTCAAAGGTGCGTGAAAATTTAGGAAAATGGGGTCGGAAAATATTTACTAAATCCAAGGGTAACTATCTTAATACAATTCGTATGTCAAATTTGAATTTTGAGCTCAAAAATTTTTGTGTTTCTATTGATTGTATGAAAAATTTTACAAGCTTAGGTAGACTTAAGCAATACCAAAATAGGACCGCACTCGAATTTTTCAAAAACTATTGATGCTACGTACGCAAATGAGGTGTCAGAAGAAGCGGCTCGGCGAGTACTACTCGAATATCGTAAAAGCCGATATGCCTGCGAGGGAAAATTTGGAATTTTCCACTAAAAAGGTGATTTTGTTGACCAAATTTGTGAAAAATTGAACTACTGCAAAAAGTATTGATCCTATCGAAACGTTATAAGGGAGTAAAAGATGCGGCTCAACGAGTTCTATCAGGAAAACGTAAAAGCCGATCGATACTTTTGGGAAAATTTGAAATTTTAGTGAAAGTTTGTGTAAAAAAGTAAAATTTTGACTAATAAATGTATGTTTTTATGTTCACAGGTACTATTTTTGCCGTTCTCTGAGGGAAAAGCAGCACACGTATGCAGGACCGCCGCCGGAGTGAATCTACAGCGACAGATCAAGCACCAGACGTACAGACAATGTGTAAAAAATCGATTTCTCGCAAAAATTTCGTAAAATTTCGTCAAAGTATGGGATTTTTGGAAAATTCGTCAAAGGTGCGTGAAAATTTAGGAAAATGGGGTCGGAAAATATTTACTAAATCCAAGGGTAACTATCTTAATACAATTCGTATGTCAAATTTGAATTTTGAGCTCAAAAATTTTTGTGTTTCTATTGATTGTATGAAAAATTTTACAAGCTTAGGTAGACTTAAGCAATACCAAAATAGGACCGCACTCGAATTTTTCAAAAACTATTGATGCTACGTACGCAAATGAGGTGTCAGAAGAAGCGGCTCGGCGAGTACTACTCGAATATCGTAAAAGCCGATATGCCTGCGAGGGAAAATTTGGAATTTTCCACTAAAAAGGTGATTTTGTTGACCAAATTTGTGAAAAATTGAACTACTGCAAAAAGTATTGATCCTATCGAAACGTTATAAGGGAGTAAAAGATGCGGCTCAACGAGTTCTATCAGGAAAACGTAAAAGCCGATCGATACTTTTGGGAAAATTTGAAATTTTAGTGAAAGTTTGTGTAAAAAAGTAAAATTTTGACTAATAAATGTATGTTTTTATGTTCACAGGTACTATTTTTGCCGTTCTCTGAGGGAAAAGCAGCACACGTATGCAGGACCGCCGCCGGAGTGAATCTACAGCGACAGATCAAGCACCAGACGTACAGACAATGTGTAAAAAATCGATTTCTCGCAAAAATTTCGTAAAATTTCGTCAAAGTATGGGATTTTTGGAAAATTCGTCAAAGGTGCGTGAAAATTTAGGAAAATGGGGTCGGAAAATATTTACTAAATCCAAGGGTAACTATCTTAATACAATTCGTATGTCAAATTTGAATTTTGAGCTCAAAAATTTTTGTGTTTCTATTGATTGTATGAAAAATTTTACAAGCTTAGGTAGACTTAAGCAATACCAAAATAGGACCGCACTCGAATTTTTCAAAAACTATTGATGCTACGTACGCAAATGAGGTGTCAGAAGAAGCGGCTCGGCGAGTACTACTCGAATATCGTAAAAGCCGATATGCCTGCGAGGGAAAATTTGGAATTTTCCACTAAAAAGGTGATTTTGTTGACCAAATTTGTGAAAAATTGAACTACTGCAAAAAGTATTGATCCTATCGAAACGTTATAAGGGAGTAAAAGATGCGGCTCAACGAGTTCTATCAGGAAAACGTAAAAGCCGATCGATACTTTTGGGAAAATTTGAAATTTTAGTGAAAGTTTGTGTAAAAAAGTAAAATTTTGACTAATAAATGTATGTTTTTATGTTCACAGGTACTATTTTTGCCGTTCTCTGAGGGAAAAGCAGCACACGTATGCAGGACCGCCGCCGGAGTGAATCTACAGCGACAGATCAAGCACCAGACGTACAGACAATGTGTAAAAAATCGATTTCTCGCAAAAATTTCGTAAAATTTCGTCAAAGTATGGGATTTTTGGAAAATTCGTCAAAGGTGCGTGAAAATTTAGGAAAATGGGGTCGGAAAATATTTACTAAATCCAAGGGTAACTATCTTAATACAATTCGTATGTCAAATTTGAATTTTGAGCTCAAAAATTTTTGTGTTTCTATTGATTGTATGAAAAATTTTACAAGCTTAGGTAGACTTAAGCAATACCAAAATAGGACCGCACTCGAATTTTTCAAAAACTATTGATGCTACGTACGCAAATGAGGTGTCAGAAGAAGCGGCTCGGCGAGTACTACTCGAATATCGTAAAAGCCGATATGCCTGCGAGGGAAAATTTGGAATTTTCCACTAAAAAGGTGATTTTGTTGACCAAATTTGTGAAAAATTGAACTACTGCAAAAAGTATTGATCCTATCGAAACGTTATAAGGGAGTAAAAGATGCGGCTCAACGAGTTCTATCAGGAAAACGTAAAAGCCGATCGATACTTTTGGGAAAATTTGAAATTTTAGTGAAAGTTTGTGTAAAAAAGTAAAATTTTGACTAATAAATGTATGTTTTTATGTTCACAGGTACTATTTTTGCCGTTCTCTGAGGGAAAAGCAGCACACGTATGCAGGACCGCCGCCGGAGTGAATCTACAGCGACAGATCAAGCACCAGACGTACAGACAATGTGTAAAAAATCGATTTCTCGCAAAAATTTCGTAAAATTTCGTCAAAGTATGGGATTTTTGGAAAATTCGTCAAAGGTGCGTGAAAATTTAGGAAAATGGGGTCGGAAAATATTTACTAAATCCAAGGGTAACTATCTTAATACAATTCGTATGTCAAATTTGAATTTTGAGCTCAAAAATTTTTGTGTTTCTATTGATTGTATGAAAAATTTTACAAGCTTAGGTAGACTTAAGCAATACCAAAATAGGACCGCACTCGAATTTTTCAAAAACTATTGATGCTACGTACGCAAATGAGGTGTCAGAAGAAGCGGCTCGGCGAGTACTACTCGAATATCGTAAAAGCCGATATGCCTGCGAGGGAAAATTTGGAATTTTCCACTAAAAAGGTGATTTTGTTGACCAAATTTGTGAAAAATTGAACTACTGCAAAAAGTATTGATCCTATCGAAACGTTATAAGGGAGTAAAAGATGCGGCTCAACGAGTTCTATCAGGAAAACGTAAAAGCCGATCGATACTTTTGGGAAAATTTGAAATTTTAGTGAAAGTTTGTGTAAAAAAGTAAAATTTTGACTAATAAATGTATGTTTTTATGTTCACAGGTACTATTTTTGCCGTTCTCTGAGGGAAAAGCAGCACACGTATGCAGGACCGCCGCCGGAGTGAATCTACAGCGACAGATCAAGCACCAGACGTACAGACAATGTGTAAAAAATCGATTTCTCGCAAAAATTTCGTAAAATTTCGTCAAAGTATGGGATTTTTGGAAAATTCGTCAAAGGTGCGTGAAAATTTAGGAAAATGGGGTCGGAAAATATTTACTAAATCCAAGGGTAACTATCTTAATACAATTCGTATGTCAAATTTGAATTTTGAGCTCAAAAATTTTTGTGTTTCTATTGATTGTATGAAAAATTTTACAAGCTTAGGTAGACTTAAGCAATACCAAAATAGGACCGCACTCGAATTTTTCAAAAACTATTGATGCTACGTACGCAAATGAGGTGTCAGAAGAAGCGGCTCGGCGAGTACTACTCGAATATCGTAAAAGCCGATATGCCTGCGAGGGAAAATTTGGAATTTTCCACTAAAAAGGTGATTTTGTTGACCAAATTTGTGAAAAATTGAACTACTGCAAAAAGTATTGATCCTATCGAAACGTTATAAGGGAGTAAAAGATGCGGCTCAACGAGTTCTATCAGGAAAACGTAAAAGCCGATCGATACTTTTGGGAAAATTTGAAATTTTAGTGAAAGTTTGTGTAAAAAAGTAAAATTTTGACTAATAAATGTATGTTTTTATGTTCACAGGTACTATTTTTGCCGTTCTCTGAGGGAAAAGCAGCACACGTATGCAGGACCGCCGCCGGAGTGAATCTACAGCGACAGATCAAGCACCAGACGTACAGACAATGTGTAAAAAATCGATTTCTCGCAAAAATTTCGTAAAATTTCGTCAAAGTATGGGATTTTTGGAAAATTCGTCAAAGGTGCGTGAAAATTTAGGAAAATGGGGTCGGAAAATATTTACTAAATCCAAGGGTAACTATCTTAATACAATTCGTATGTCAAATTTGAATTTTGAGCTCAAAAATTTTTGTGTTTCTATTGATTGTATGAAAAATTTTACAAGCTTAGGTAGACTTAAGCAATACCAAAATAGGACCGCACTCGAATTTTTCAAAAACTATTGATGCTACGTACGCAAATGAGGTGTCAGAAGAAGCGGCTCGGCGAGTACTACTCGAATATCGTAAAAGCCGATATGCCTGCGAGGGAAAATTTGGAATTTTCCACTAAAAAGGTGATTTTGTTGACCAAATTTGTGAAAAATTGAACTACTGCAAAAAGTATTGATCCTATCGAAACGTTATAAGGGAGTAAAAGATGCGGCTCAACGAGTTCTATCAGGAAAACGTAAAAGCCGATCGATACTTTTGGGAAAATTTGAAATTTTAGTGAAAGTTTGTGTAAAAAAGTAAAATTTTGACTAATAAATGTATGTTTTTATGTTCACAGGTACTATTTTTGCCGTTCTCTGAGGGAAAAGCAGCACACGTATGCAGGACCGCCGCCGGAGTGAATCTACAGCGACAGATCAAGCACCAGACGTACAGACAATGTGTAAAAAATCGATTTCTCGCAAAAATTTCGTAAAATTTCGTCAAAGTATGGGATTTTTGGAAAATTCGTCAAAGGTGCGTGAAAATTTAGGAAAATGGGGTCGGAAAATATTTACTAAATCCAAGGGTAACTATCTTAATACAATTCGTATGTCAAATTTGAATTTTGAGCTCAAAAATTTTTGTGTTTCTATTGATTGTATGAAAAATTTTACAAGCTTAGGTAGACTTAAGCAATACCAAAATAGGACCGCACTCGAATTTTTCAAAAACTATTGATGCTACGTACGCAAATGAGGTGTCAGAAGAAGCGGCTCGGCGAGTACTACTCGAATATCGTAAAAGCCGATATGCCTGCGAGGGAAAATTTGGAATTTTCCACTAAAAAGGTGATTTTGTTGACCAAATTTGTGAAAAATTGAACTACTGCAAAAAGTATTGATCCTATCGAAACGTTATAAGGGAGTAAAAGATGCGGCTCAACGAGTTCTATCAGGAAAACGTAAAAGCCGATCGATACTTTTGGGAAAATTTGAAATTTTAGTGAAAGTTTGTGTAAAAAAGTAAAATTTTGACTAATAAATGTATGTTTTTATGTTCACAGGTACTATTTTTGCCGTTCTCTGAGGGAAAAGCAGCACACGTATGCAGGACCGCCGCCGGAGTGAATCTACAGCGACAGATCAAGCACCAGACGTACAGACAATGTGTAAAAAATCGATTTCTCGCAAAAATTTCGTAAAATTTCGTCAAAGTATGGGATTTTTGGAAAATTCGTCAAAGGTGCGTGAAAATTTAGGAAAATGGGGTCGGAAAATATTTACTAAATCCAAGGGTAACTATCTTAATACAATTCGTATGTCAAATTTGAATTTTGAGCTCAAAAATTTTTGTGTTTCTATTGATTGTATGAAAAATTTTACAAGCTTAGGTAGACTTAAGCAATACCAAAATAGGACCGCACTCGAATTTTTCAAAAACTATTGATGCTACGTACGCAAATGAGGTGTCAGAAGAAGCGGCTCGGCGAGTACTACTCGAATATCGTAAAAGCCGATATGCCTGCGAGGGAAAATTTGGAATTTTCCACTAAAAAGGTGATTTTGTTGACCAAATTTGTGAAAAATTGAACTACTGCAAAAAGTATTGATCCTATCGAAACGTTATAAGGGAGTAAAAGATGCGGCTCAACGAGTTCTATCAGGAAAACGTAAAAGCCGATCGATACTTTTGGGAAAATTTGAAATTTTAGTGAAAGTTTGTGTAAAAAAGTAAAATTTTGACTAATAAATGTATGTTTTTATGTTCACAGGTACTATTTTTGCCGTTCTCTGAGGGAAAAGCAGCACACGTATGCAGGACCGCCGCCGGAGTGAATCTACAGCGACAGATCAAGCACCAGACGTACAGACAATGTGTAAAAAATCGATTTCTCGCAAAAATTTCGTAAAATTTCGTCAAAGTATGGGATTTTTGGAAAATTCGTCAAAGGTGCGTGAAAATTTAGGAAAATGGGGTCGGAAAATATTTACTAAATCCAAGGGTAACTATCTTAATACAATTCGTATGTCAAATTTGAATTTTGAGCTCAAAAATTTTTGTGTTTCTATTGATTGTATGAAAAATTTTACAAGCTTAGGTAGACTTAAGCAATACCAAAATAGGACCGCACTCGAATTTTTCAAAAACTATTGATGCTACGTACGCAAATGAGGTGTCAGAAGAAGCGGCTCGGCGAGTACTACTCGAATATCGTAAAAGCCGATATGCCTGCGAGGGAAAATTTGGAATTTTCCACTAAAAAGGTGATTTTGTTGACCAAATTTGTGAAAAATTGAACTACTGCAAAAAGTATTGATCCTATCGAAACGTTATAAGGGAGTAAAAGATGCGGCTCAACGAGTTCTATCAGGAAAACGTAAAAGCCGATCGATACTTTTGGGAAAATTTGAAATTTTAGTGAAAGTTTGTGTAAAAAAGTAAAATTTTGACTAATAAATGTATGTTTTTATGTTCACAGGTACTATTTTTGCCGTTCTCTGAGGGAAAAGCAGCACACGTATGCAGGACCGCCGCCGGAGTGAATCTACAGCGACAGATCAAGCACCAGACGTACAGACAATGTGTAAAAAATCGATTTCTCGCAAAAATTTCGTAAAATTTCGTCAAAGTATGGGATTTTTGGAAAATTCGTCAAAGGTGCGTGAAAATTTAGGAAAATGGGGTCGGAAAATATTTACTAAATCCAAGGGTAACTATCTTAATACAATTCGTATGTCAAATTTGAATTTTGAGCTCAAAAATTTTTGTGTTTCTATTGATTGTATGAAAAATTTTACAAGCTTAGGTAGACTTAAGCAATACCAAAATAGGACCGCACTCGAATTTTTCAAAAACTATTGATGCTACGTACGCAAATGAGGTGTCAGAAGAAGCGGCTCGGCGAGTACTACTCGAATATCGTAAAAGCCGATATGCCTGCGAGGGAAAATTTGGAATTTTCCACTAAAAAGGTGATTTTGTTGACCAAATTTGTGAAAAATTGAACTACTGCAAAAAGTATTGATCCTATCGAAACGTTATAAGGGAGTAAAAGATGCGGCTCAACGAGTTCTATCAGGAAAACGTAAAAGCCGATCGATACTTTTGGGAAAATTTGAAATTTTAGTGAAAGTTTGTGTAAAAAAGTAAAATTTTGACTAATAAATGTATGTTTTTATGTTCACAGGTACTATTTTTGCCGTTCTCTGAGGGAAAAGCAGCACACGTATGCAGGACCGCCGCCGGAGTGAATCTACAGCGACAGATCAAGCACCAGACGTACAGACAATGTGTAAAAAATCGATTTCTCGCAAAAATTTCGTAAAATTTCGTCAAAGTATGGGATTTTTGGAAAATTCGTCAAAGGTGCGTGAAAATTTAGGAAAATGGGGTCGGAAAATATTTACTAAATCCAAGGGTAACTATCTTAATACAATTCGTATGTCAAATTTGAATTTTGAGCTCAAAAATTTTTGTGTTTCTATTGATTGTATGAAAAATTTTACAAGCTTAGGTAGACTTAAGCAATACCAAAATAGGACCGCACTCGAATTTTTCAAAAACTATTGATGCTACGTACGCAAATGAGGTGTCAGAAGAAGCGGCTCGGCGAGTACTACTCGAATATCGTAAAAGCCGATATGCCTGCGAGGGAAAATTTGGAATTTTCCACTAAAAAGGTGATTTTGTTGACCAAATTTGTGAAAAATTGAACTACTGCAAAAAGTATTGATCCTATCGAAACGTTATAAGGGAGTAAAAGATGCGGCTCAACGAGTTCTATCAGGAAAACGTAAAAGCCGATCGATACTTTTGGGAAAATTTGAAATTTTAGTGAAAGTTTGTGTAAAAAAGTAAAATTTTGACTAATAAATGTATGTTTTTATGTTCACAGGTACTATTTTTGCCGTTCTCTGAGGGAAAAGCAGCACACGTATGCAGGACCGCCGCCGGAGTGAATCTACAGCGACAGATCAAGCACCAGACGTACAGACAATGTGTAAAAAATCGATTTCTCGCAAAAATTTCGTAAAATTTCGTCAAAGTATGGGATTTTTGGAAAATTCGTCAAAGGTGCGTGAAAATTTAGGAAAATGGGGTCGGAAAATATTTACTAAATCCAAGGGTAACTATCTTAATACAATTCGTATGTCAAATTTGAATTTTGAGCTCAAAAATTTTTGTGTTTCTATTGATTGTATGAAAAATTTTACAAGCTTAGGTAGACTTAAGCAATACCAAAATAGGACCGCACTCGAATTTTTCAAAAACTATTGATGCTACGTACGCAAATGAGGTGTCAGAAGAAGCGGCTCGGCGAGTACTACTCGAATATCGTAAAAGCCGATATGCCTGCGAGGGAAAATTTGGAATTTTCCACTAAAAAGGTGATTTTGTTGACCAAATTTGTGAAAAATTGAACTACTGCAAAAAGTATTGATCCTATCGAAACGTTATAAGGGAGTAAAAGATGCGGCTCAACGAGTTCTATCAGGAAAACGTAAAAGCCGATCGATACTTTTGGGAAAATTTGAAATTTTAGTGAAAGTTTGTGTAAAAAAGTAAAATTTTGACTAATAAATGTATGTTTTTATGTTCACAGGTACTATTTTTGCCGTTCTCTGAGGGAAAAGCAGCACACGTATGCAGGACCGCCGCCGGAGTGAATCTACAGCGACAGATCAAGCACCAGACGTACAGACAATGTGTAAAAAATCGATTTCTCGCAAAAATTTCGTAAAATTTCGTCAAAGTATGGGATTTTTGGAAAATTCGTCAAAGGTGCGTGAAAATTTAGGAAAATGGGGTCGGAAAATATTTACTAAATCCAAGGGTAACTATCTTAATACAATTCGTATGTCAAATTTGAATTTTGAGCTCAAAAATTTTTGTGTTTCTATTGATTGTATGAAAAATTTTACAAGCTTAGGTAGACTTAAGCAATACCAAAATAGGACCGCACTCGAATTTTTCAAAAACTATTGATGCTACGTACGCAAATGAGGTGTCAGAAGAAGCGGCTCGGCGAGTACTACTCGAATATCGTAAAAGCCGATATGCCTGCGAGGGAAAATTTGGAATTTTCCACTAAAAAGGTGATTTTGTTGACCAAATTTGTGAAAAATTGAACTACTGCAAAAAGTATTGATCCTATCGAAACGTTATAAGGGAGTAAAAGATGCGGCTCAACGAGTTCTATCAGGAAAACGTAAAAGCCGATCGATACTTTTGGGAAAATTTGAAATTTTAGTGAAAGTTTGTGTAAAAAAGTAAAATTTTGACTAATAAATGTATGTTTTTATGTTCACAGGTACTATTTTTGCCGTTCTCTGAGGGAAAAGCAGCACACGTATGCAGGACCGCCGCCGGAGTGAATCTACAGCGACAGATCAAGCACCAGACGTACAGACAATGTGTAAAAAATCGATTTCTCGCAAAAATTTCGTAAAATTTCGTCAAAGTATGGGATTTTTGGAAAATTCGTCAAAGGTGCGTGAAAATTTAGGAAAATGGGGTCGGAAAATATTTACTAAATCCAAGGGTAACTATCTTAATACAATTCGTATGTCAAATTTGAATTTTGAGCTCAAAAATTTTTGTGTTTCTATTGATTGTATGAAAAATTTTACAAGCTTAGGTAGACTTAAGCAATACCAAAATAGGACCGCACTCGAATTTTTCAAAAACTATTGATGCTACGTACGCAAATGAGGTGTCAGAAGAAGCGGCTCGGCGAGTACTACTCGAATATCGTAAAAGCCGATATGCCTGCGAGGGAAAATTTGGAATTTTCCACTAAAAAGGTGATTTTGTTGACCAAATTTGTGAAAAATTGAACTACTGCAAAAAGTATTGATCCTATCGAAACGTTATAAGGGAGTAAAAGATGCGGCTCAACGAGTTCTATCAGGAAAACGTAAAAGCCGATCGATACTTTTGGGAAAATTTGAAATTTTAGTGAAAGTTTGTGTAAAAAAGTAAAATTTTGACTAATAAATGTATGTTTTTATGTTCACAGGTACTATTTTTGCCGTTCTCTGAGGGAAAAGCAGCACACGTATGCAGGACCGCCGCCGGAGTGAATCTACAGCGACAGATCAAGCACCAGACGTACAGACAATGTGTAAAAAATCGATTTCTCGCAAAAATTTCGTAAAATTTCGTCAAAGTATGGGATTTTTGGAAAATTCGTCAAAGGTGCGTGAAAATTTAGGAAAATGGGGTCGGAAAATATTTACTAAATCCAAGGGTAACTATCTTAATACAATTCGTATGTCAAATTTGAATTTTGAGCTCAAAAATTTTTGTGTTTCTATTGATTGTATGAAAAATTTTACAAGCTTAGGTAGACTTAAGCAATACCAAAATAGGACCGCACTCGAATTTTTCAAAAACTATTGATGCTACGTACGCAAATGAGGTGTCAGAAGAAGCGGCTCGGCGAGTACTACTCGAATATCGTAAAAGCCGATATGCCTGCGAGGGAAAATTTGGAATTTTCCACTAAAAAGGTGATTTTGTTGACCAAATTTGTGAAAAATTGAACTACTGCAAAAAGTATTGATCCTATCGAAACGTTATAAGGGAGTAAAAGATGCGGCTCAACGAGTTCTATCAGGAAAACGTAAAAGCCGATCGATACTTTTGGGAAAATTTGAAATTTTAGTGAAAGTTTGTGTAAAAAAGTAAAATTTTGACTAATAAATGTATGTTTTTATGTTCACAGGTACTATTTTTGCCGTTCTCTGAGGGAAAAGCAGCACACGTATGCAGGACCGCCGCCGGAGTGAATCTACAGCGACAGATCAAGCACCAGACGTACAGACAATGTGTAAAAAATCGATTTCTCGCAAAAATTTCGTAAAATTTCGTCAAAGTATGGGATTTTTGGAAAATTCGTCAAAGGTGCGTGAAAATTTAGGAAAATGGGGTCGGAAAATATTTACTAAATCCAAGGGTAACTATCTTAATACAATTCGTATGTCAAATTTGAATTTTGAGCTCAAAAATTTTTGTGTTTCTATTGATTGTATGAAAAATTTTACAAGCTTAGGTAGACTTAAGCAATACCAAAATAGGACCGCACTCGAATTTTTCAAAAACTATTGATGCTACGTACGCAAATGAGGTGTCAGAAGAAGCGGCTCGGCGAGTACTACTCGAATATCGTAAAAGCCGATATGCCTGCGAGGGAAAATTTGGAATTTTCCACTAAAAAGGTGATTTTGTTGACCAAATTTGTGAAAAATTGAACTACTGCAAAAAGTATTGATCCTATCGAAACGTTATAAGGGAGTAAAAGATGCGGCTCAACGAGTTCTATCAGGAAAACGTAAAAGCCGATCGATACTTTTGGGAAAATTTGAAATTTTAGTGAAAGTTTGTGTAAAAAAGTAAAATTTTGACTAATAAATGTATGTTTTTATGTTCACAGGTACTATTTTTGCCGTTCTCTGAGGGAAAAGCAGCACACGTATGCAGGACCGCCGCCGGAGTGAATCTACAGCGACAGATCAAGCACCAGACGTACAGACAATGTGTAAAAAATCGATTTCTCGCAAAAATTTCGTAAAATTTCGTCAAAGTATGGGATTTTTGGAAAATTCGTCAAAGGTGCGTGAAAATTTAGGAAAATGGGGTCGGAAAATATTTACTAAATCCAAGGGTAACTATCTTAATACAATTCGTATGTCAAATTTGAATTTTGAGCTCAAAAATTTTTGTGTTTCTATTGATTGTATGAAAAATTTTACAAGCTTAGGTAGACTTAAGCAATACCAAAATAGGACCGCACTCGAATTTTTCAAAAACTATTGATGCTACGTACGCAAATGAGGTGTCAGAAGAAGCGGCTCGGCGAGTACTACTCGAATATCGTAAAAGCCGATATGCCTGCGAGGGAAAATTTGGAATTTTCCACTAAAAAGGTGATTTTGTTGACCAAATTTGTGAAAAATTGAACTACTGCAAAAAGTATTGATCCTATCGAAACGTTATAAGGGAGTAAAAGATGCGGCTCAACGAGTTCTATCAGGAAAACGTAAAAGCCGATCGATACTTTTGGGAAAATTTGAAATTTTAGTGAAAGTTTGTGTAAAAAAGTAAAATTTTGACTAATAAATGTATGTTTTTATGTTCACAGGTACTATTTTTGCCGTTCTCTGAGGGAAAAGCAGCACACGTATGCAGGACCGCCGCCGGAGTGAATCTACAGCGACAGATCAAGCACCAGACGTACAGACAATGTGTAAAAAATCGATTTCTCGCAAAAATTTCGTAAAATTTCGTCAAAGTATGGGATTTTTGGAAAATTCGTCAAAGGTGCGTGAAAATTTAGGAAAATGGGGTCGGAAAATATTTACTAAATCCAAGGGTAACTATCTTAATACAATTCGTATGTCAAATTTGAATTTTGAGCTCAAAAATTTTTGTGTTTCTATTGATTGTATGAAAAATTTTACAAGCTTAGGTAGACTTAAGCAATACCAAAATAGGACCGCACTCGAATTTTTCAAAAACTATTGATGCTACGTACGCAAATGAGGTGTCAGAAGAAGCGGCTCGGCGAGTACTACTCGAATATCGTAAAAGCCGATATGCCTGCGAGGGAAAATTTGGAATTTTCCACTAAAAAGGTGATTTTGTTGACCAAATTTGTGAAAAATTGAACTACTGCAAAAAGTATTGATCCTATCGAAACGTTATAAGGGAGTAAAAGATGCGGCTCAACGAGTTCTATCAGGAAAACGTAAAAGCCGATCGATACTTTTGGGAAAATTTGAAATTTTAGTGAAAGTTTGTGTAAAAAAGTAAAATTTTGACTAATAAATGTATGTTTTTATGTTCACAGGTACTATTTTTGCCGTTCTCTGAGGGAAAAGCAGCACACGTATGCAGGACCGCCGCCGGAGTGAATCTACAGCGACAGATCAAGCACCAGACGTACAGACAATGTGTAAAAAATCGATTTCTCGCAAAAATTTCGTAAAATTTCGTCAAAGTATGGGATTTTTGGAAAATTCGTCAAAGGTGCGTGAAAATTTAGGAAAATGGGGTCGGAAAATATTTACTAAATCCAAGGGTAACTATCTTAATACAATTCGTATGTCAAATTTGAATTTTGAGCTCAAAAATTTTTGTGTTTCTATTGATTGTATGAAAAATTTTACAAGCTTAGGTAGACTTAAGCAATACCAAAATAGGACCGCACTCGAATTTTTCAAAAACTATTGATGCTACGTACGCAAATGAGGTGTCAGAAGAAGCGGCTCGGCGAGTACTACTCGAATATCGTAAAAGCCGATATGCCTGCGAGGGAAAATTTGGAATTTTCCACTAAAAAGGTGATTTTGTTGACCAAATTTGTGAAAAATTGAACTACTGCAAAAAGTATTGATCCTATCGAAACGTTATAAGGGAGTAAAAGATGCGGCTCAACGAGTTCTATCAGGAAAACGTAAAAGCCGATCGATACTTTTGGGAAAATTTGAAATTTTAGTGAAAGTTTGTGTAAAAAAGTAAAATTTTGACTAATAAATGTATGTTTTTATGTTCACAGGTACTATTTTTGCCGTTCTCTGAGGGAAAAGCAGCACACGTATGCAGGACCGCCGCCGGAGTGAATCTACAGCGACAGATCAAGCACCAGACGTACAGACAATGTGTAAAAAATCGATTTCTCGCAAAAATTTCGTAAAATTTCGTCAAAGTATGGGATTTTTGGAAAATTCGTCAAAGGTGCGTGAAAATTTAGGAAAATGGGGTCGGAAAATATTTACTAAATCCAAGGGTAACTATCTTAATACAATTCGTATGTCAAATTTGAATTTTGAGCTCAAAAATTTTTGTGTTTCTATTGATTGTATGAAAAATTTTACAAGCTTAGGTAGACTTAAGCAATACCAAAATAGGACCGCACTCGAATTTTTCAAAAACTATTGATGCTACGTACGCAAATGAGGTGTCAGAAGAAGCGGCTCGGCGAGTACTACTCGAATATCGTAAAAGCCGATATGCCTGCGAGGGAAAATTTGGAATTTTCCACTAAAAAGGTGATTTTGTTGACCAAATTTGTGAAAAATTGAACTACTGCAAAAAGTATTGATCCTATCGAAACGTTATAAGGGAGTAAAAGATGCGGCTCAACGAGTTCTATCAGGAAAACGTAAAAGCCGATCGATACTTTTGGGAAAATTTGAAATTTTAGTGAAAGTTTGTGTAAAAAAGTAAAATTTTGACTAATAAATGTATGTTTTTATGTTCACAGGTACTATTTTTGCCGTTCTCTGAGGGAAAAGCAGCACACGTATGCAGGACCGCCGCCGGAGTGAATCTACAGCGACAGATCAAGCACCAGACGTACAGACAATGTGTAAAAAATCGATTTCTCGCAAAAATTTCGTAAAATTTCGTCAAAGTATGGGATTTTTGGAAAATTCGTCAAAGGTGCGTGAAAATTTAGGAAAATGGGGTCGGAAAATATTTACTAAATCCAAGGGTAACTATCTTAATACAATTCGTATGTCAAATTTGAATTTTGAGCTCAAAAATTTTTGTGTTTCTATTGATTGTATGAAAAATTTTACAAGCTTAGGTAGACTTAAGCAATACCAAAATAGGACCGCACTCGAATTTTTCAAAAACTATTGATGCTACGTACGCAAATGAGGTGTCAGAAGAAGCGGCTCGGCGAGTACTACTCGAATATCGTAAAAGCCGATATGCCTGCGAGGGAAAATTTGGAATTTTCCACTAAAAAGGTGATTTTGTTGACCAAATTTGTGAAAAATTGAACTACTGCAAAAAGTATTGATCCTATCGAAACGTTATAAGGGAGTAAAAGATGCGGCTCAACGAGTTCTATCAGGAAAACGTAAAAGCCGATCGATACTTTTGGGAAAATTTGAAATTTTAGTGAAAGTTTGTGTAAAAAAGTAAAATTTTGACTAATAAATGTATGTTTTTATGTTCACAGGTACTATTTTTGCCGTTCTCTGAGGGAAAAGCAGCACACGTATGCAGGACCGCCGCCGGAGTGAATCTACAGCGACAGATCAAGCACCAGACGTACAGACAATGTGTAAAAAATCGATTTCTCGCAAAAATTTCGTAAAATTTCGTCAAAGTATGGGATTTTTGGAAAATTCGTCAAAGGTGCGTGAAAATTTAGGAAAATGGGGTCGGAAAATATTTACTAAATCCAAGGGTAACTATCTTAATACAATTCGTATGTCAAATTTGAATTTTGAGCTCAAAAATTTTTGTGTTTCTATTGATTGTATGAAAAATTTTACAAGCTTAGGTAGACTTAAGCAATACCAAAATAGGACCGCACTCGAATTTTTCAAAAACTATTGATGCTACGTACGCAAATGAGGTGTCAGAAGAAGCGGCTCGGCGAGTACTACTCGAATATCGTAAAAGCCGATATGCCTGCGAGGGAAAATTTGGAATTTTCCACTAAAAAGGTGATTTTGTTGACCAAATTTGTGAAAAATTGAACTACTGCAAAAAGTATTGATCCTATCGAAACGTTATAAGGGAGTAAAAGATGCGGCTCAACGAGTTCTATCAGGAAAACGTAAAAGCCGATCGATACTTTTGGGAAAATTTGAAATTTTAGTGAAAGTTTGTGTAAAAAAGTAAAATTTTGACTAATAAATGTATGTTTTTATGTTCACAGGTACTATTTTTGCCGTTCTCTGAGGGAAAAGCAGCACACGTATGCAGGACCGCCGCCGGAGTGAATCTACAGCGACAGATCAAGCACCAGACGTACAGACAATGTGTAAAAAATCGATTTCTCGCAAAAATTTCGTAAAATTTCGTCAAAGTATGGGATTTTTGGAAAATTCGTCAAAGGTGCGTGAAAATTTAGGAAAATGGGGTCGGAAAATATTTACTAAATCCAAGGGTAACTATCTTAATACAATTCGTATGTCAAATTTGAATTTTGAGCTCAAAAATTTTTGTGTTTCTATTGATTGTATGAAAAATTTTACAAGCTTAGGTAGACTTAAGCAATACCAAAATAGGACCGCACTCGAATTTTTCAAAAACTATTGATGCTACGTACGCAAATGAGGTGTCAGAAGAAGCGGCTCGGCGAGTACTACTCGAATATCGTAAAAGCCGATATGCCTGCGAGGGAAAATTTGGAATTTTCCACTAAAAAGGTGATTTTGTTGACCAAATTTGTGAAAAATTGAACTACTGCAAAAAGTATTGATCCTATCGAAACGTTATAAGGGAGTAAAAGATGCGGCTCAACGAGTTCTATCAGGAAAACGTAAAAGCCGATCGATACTTTTGGGAAAATTTGAAATTTTAGTGAAAGTTTGTGTAAAAAAGTAAAATTTTGACTAATAAATGTATGTTTTTATGTTCACAGGTACTATTTTTGCCGTTCTCTGAGGGAAAAGCAGCACACGTATGCAGGACCGCCGCCGGAGTGAATCTACAGCGACAGATCAAGCACCAGACGTACAGACAATGTGTAAAAAATCGATTTCTCGCAAAAATTTCGTAAAATTTCGTCAAAGTATGGGATTTTTGGAAAATTCGTCAAAGGTGCGTGAAAATTTAGGAAAATGGGGTCGGAAAATATTTACTAAATCCAAGGGTAACTATCTTAATACAATTCGTATGTCAAATTTGAATTTTGAGCTCAAAAATTTTTGTGTTTCTATTGATTGTATGAAAAATTTTACAAGCTTAGGTAGACTTAAGCAATACCAAAATAGGACCGCACTCGAATTTTTCAAAAACTATTGATGCTACGTACGCAAATGAGGTGTCAGAAGAAGCGGCTCGGCGAGTACTACTCGAATATCGTAAAAGCCGATATGCCTGCGAGGGAAAATTTGGAATTTTCCACTAAAAAGGTGATTTTGTTGACCAAATTTGTGAAAAATTGAACTACTGCAAAAAGTATTGATCCTATCGAAACGTTATAAGGGAGTAAAAGATGCGGCTCAACGAGTTCTATCAGGAAAACGTAAAAGCCGATCGATACTTTTGGGAAAATTTGAAATTTTAGTGAAAGTTTGTGTAAAAAAGTAAAATTTTGACTAATAAATGTATGTTTTTATGTTCACAGGTACTATTTTTGCCGTTCTCTGAGGGAAAAGCAGCACACGTATGCAGGACCGCCGCCGGAGTGAATCTACAGCGACAGATCAAGCACCAGACGTACAGACAATGTGTAAAAAATCGATTTCTCGCAAAAATTTCGTAAAATTTCGTCAAAGTATGGGATTTTTGGAAAATTCGTCAAAGGTGCGTGAAAATTTAGGAAAATGGGGTCGGAAAATATTTACTAAATCCAAGGGTAACTATCTTAATACAATTCGTATGTCAAATTTGAATTTTGAGCTCAAAAATTTTTGTGTTTCTATTGATTGTATGAAAAATTTTACAAGCTTAGGTAGACTTAAGCAATACCAAAATAGGACCGCACTCGAATTTTTCAAAAACTATTGATGCTACGTACGCAAATGAGGTGTCAGAAGAAGCGGCTCGGCGAGTACTACTCGAATATCGTAAAAGCCGATATGCCTGCGAGGGAAAATTTGGAATTTTCCACTAAAAAGGTGATTTTGTTGACCAAATTTGTGAAAAATTGAACTACTGCAAAAAGTATTGATCCTATCGAAACGTTATAAGGGAGTAAAAGATGCGGCTCAACGAGTTCTATCAGGAAAACGTAAAAGCCGATCGATACTTTTGGGAAAATTTGAAATTTTAGTGAAAGTTTGTGTAAAAAAGTAAAATTTTGACTAATAAATGTATGTTTTTATGTTCACAGGTACTATTTTTGCCGTTCTCTGAGGGAAAAGCAGCACACGTATGCAGGACCGCCGCCGGAGTGAATCTACAGCGACAGATCAAGCACCAGACGTACAGACAATGTGTAAAAAATCGATTTCTCGCAAAAATTTCGTAAAATTTCGTCAAAGTATGGGATTTTTGGAAAATTCGTCAAAGGTGCGTGAAAATTTAGGAAAATGGGGTCGGAAAATATTTACTAAATCCAAGGGTAACTATCTTAATACAATTCGTATGTCAAATTTGAATTTTGAGCTCAAAAATTTTTGTGTTTCTATTGATTGTATGAAAAATTTTACAAGCTTAGGTAGACTTAAGCAATACCAAAATAGGACCGCACTCGAATTTTTCAAAAACTATTGATGCTACGTACGCAAATGAGGTGTCAGAAGAAGCGGCTCGGCGAGTACTACTCGAATATCGTAAAAGCCGATATGCCTGCGAGGGAAAATTTGGAATTTTCCACTAAAAAGGTGATTTTGTTGACCAAATTTGTGAAAAATTGAACTACTGCAAAAAGTATTGATCCTATCGAAACGTTATAAGGGAGTAAAAGATGCGGCTCAACGAGTTCTATCAGGAAAACGTAAAAGCCGATCGATACTTTTGGGAAAATTTGAAATTTTAGTGAAAGTTTGTGTAAAAAAGTAAAATTTTGACTAATAAATGTATGTTTTTATGTTCACAGGTACTATTTTTGCCGTTCTCTGAGGGAAAAGCAGCACACGTATGCAGGACCGCCGCCGGAGTGAATCTACAGCGACAGATCAAGCACCAGACGTACAGACAATGTGTAAAAAATCGATTTCTCGCAAAAATTTCGTAAAATTTCGTCAAAGTATGGGATTTTTGGAAAATTCGTCAAAGGTGCGTGAAAATTTAGGAAAATGGGGTCGGAAAATATTTACTAAATCCAAGGGTAACTATCTTAATACAATTCGTATGTCAAATTTGAATTTTGAGCTCAAAAATTTTTGTGTTTCTATTGATTGTATGAAAAATTTTACAAGCTTAGGTAGACTTAAGCAATACCAAAATAGGACCGCACTCGAATTTTTCAAAAACTATTGATGCTACGTACGCAAATGAGGTGTCAGAAGAAGCGGCTCGGCGAGTACTACTCGAATATCGTAAAAGCCGATATGCCTGCGAGGGAAAATTTGGAATTTTCCACTAAAAAGGTGATTTTGTTGACCAAATTTGTGAAAAATTGAACTACTGCAAAAAGTATTGATCCTATCGAAACGTTATAAGGGAGTAAAAGATGCGGCTCAACGAGTTCTATCAGGAAAACGTAAAAGCCGATCGATACTTTTGGGAAAATTTGAAATTTTAGTGAAAGTTTGTGTAAAAAAGTAAAATTTTGACTAATAAATGTATGTTTTTATGTTCACAGGTACTATTTTTGCCGTTCTCTGAGGGAAAAGCAGCACACGTATGCAGGACCGCCGCCGGAGTGAATCTACAGCGACAGATCAAGCACCAGACGTACAGACAATGTGTAAAAAATCGATTTCTCGCAAAAATTTCGTAAAATTTCGTCAAAGTATGGGATTTTTGGAAAATTCGTCAAAGGTGCGTGAAAATTTAGGAAAATGGGGTCGGAAAATATTTACTAAATCCAAGGGTAACTATCTTAATACAATTCGTATGTCAAATTTGAATTTTGAGCTCAAAAATTTTTGTGTTTCTATTGATTGTATGGTTAGGTTAGGTTAGGTTAGGTTAGGTTAGGTTAGGTTAGGTTAGGTTAGGTTAGGTTAGGTTAGGTTAGGTTAGGTTAGGTTAGGTTAGGTTAGGTTAGGTTAGGTTAGGTTCCCCCCCGCCCGGGTTCTCATCTTGTCGCGATGGGGGGGCTCAGTACCTGCGGACTGCCTCATCCGCGGGGAAACTAAGAGGAACCCATTGCCCGGGTTGAGGCTGAGGCCTCCCCGGGCCCGGTGGAGGCCATTCCTGGTGGGAATGGCCTGGCTGTGAGAGAAGGGGGTTTACTCCCTACTCTCACAGCCGTAGTAGGGGTCGCGGGGGAAGAGGAGTGTCGGTATGTCGTTGCCGCTCGCCCTATCCTCTGCGACCAAGCGCGGCCGTGGCGCTTGGACACGGCAACGGTGGGGCCGCAGGGGAAGAGGAGTGTCGGTGTTACGTTGCCGCTCTCCCTATCCCCTGCGGCCGGCTTGGTGGGCCCCGGTCACCGTCAGGTGGACTGGGGCAGGGCCTGCTTCTGCAGGCCCCAAATTATGAGGGCTGGTTGGACGGTGGAAACGGGATTCCATCGTCCAACGGACAGCCCTCCGGAGTGGAAGGCAGGCGCGTGTGCGTGTCAGCGCGCCTGTTCTTGTCGGGCCGAGAGGCCAACGCGACGGTTTCTCCGGCCCCTCTGATTTAGCAGAGGGTGCCGTGAGGCCGTTGGCGAGCCGGGGCCGCTAAGGTAGCGGCCGGCCGCGCCGGGGCTGTGGAGCAAGAGAAGCACACGGCCCCGGCCGATAGCGGCTGAGAGGTGACACCGCGGAGTTTTTAGTGGTAACACCACATAACCTTACCGGTGTCCCGTAACCGGTAAGGTATCCGAAGGGATTTTCTCCGCGTCAAAAAAAAAAAAAAAAAAAAAAAAAAAAAAAAAAAGGTTAGGTTAGGTTGGGGTGCTATGGTCAGGAAACCTCCACGTTGGCTCGGTCCCTTGAAGGCTTTGCTTCTCCCATTTGATCTTTTGATCCGGTGCGAGCGGCGGGCTAACAAGGGATTGGGCTGGTGCACCCTGGGCGGCAGCTGATAACTCCCTGTAAGGGTCTTGTCAGCTGTCGGCGAAAGTCCTGCCTTAGGGGGGGAAAGCGGAGCCCAGCAATGGGTAACGCTCGTTTTGGGGGAGGCCGGCGACGGCCAACGCTGCTGGCTTTTTTTTAGTCGGCGGCGGTGTGCGGCGGAGGCTGTGCTTCGCGCGGCGTGTGTTTGGTATTCCACACACGTCGGGCAACTCGTTACCCCAAATTGATGGGGCCGAGGGTACTGTCCGGTAGACGGGCAGTGCTGCGGGGAAGAAAACCTCATAAAAAATAACCCCAATCCTAAGGTCTGGCGTGCCGATGGGATGAATGGCGGGAGGGGAGTCCCGTCCCAAGCGCCGGGGGGGAAGGGGAATTACCGGGGACCTCACCCCGATAACAAAGGAAAAAAATGAATGGCAAGTTTGGTAACAGTATTACCCCAGGAGGGTACCAGCCCAGCTGGAGAATCCCTCCCTGCGTCTCACGACGCAGGCAGCCCTACCGTATCTGGGGGGGGCACAAACTGCCTCAGGGACGTAGTTCCTTGCCCGGGCCAAGATGGCCGGATGGAAAGTGTAGTGGGCCGAGAAGGCCGTAGAGAAGCTAATGTCGAGGGGGGTGACGTTTCCGACACGGGCTCGATCATGAGCTTCGAATCGGCGGCGTCAGCCTCCTGTGACAGAAGCAGGAGTGTTGGTCGCAAGAGGTGCCTACTGGGCGCCCAAAGCGACGCGGCGCCGTCAAAATTGACGACCGCAAGCCGTGGCCGATCGATGTCAGTGAGTGACCGCAGGGCCAGAGCGGAGGCGGTGGCTGCCAGCCAAGCGGAGGCGGAGCGCCTGGTAACGGATATGGCCCGTAAGCTGATGGCGGAACGGGTCACCGGGCCACTGGAGACCCAAGACGAGGGAGTGCCTGCAGAGGCGCTCAAAAAACAGGCGGAGACCAGCGTCTCCATTATCAAAGAGGTTGCGGTAAAATCGAAAAACCTTAAGGGCGGTTTTGTGAAGAGCCTCAAGGAAGCCGCGACCTCAATTGAGGAAGTTGTGTCGGCCCTCCATAAGAGGTCGACCAGCGAGGAGACGCTGCGGCTGCAGGCGATAAACGAGCGCCTCGTAGCCAAGGTGGCGGCGCTAGAGCGCGAAATGGTTGAGCTTCGCGCAGCGGTGGAGCGAGCCGCTGCGGCGGCCCCCGCTGCTCCGGCACCGGCGGCTCCGGCAGCGCTGGCAATCGGCGGCACGGAGCTGGACGTGCTCAAGGGCATCATCCTGAGCACGGTCGGCCCTGTGTTGAACACCCGGTTCCAGGGAATTCAGAGCAGGCTGCTTCCGGAGCGGGAGAGGCAGCGCCCTGCGTTGGCGTTTGACCGGCCTAAAAATCAGGCCTCGCAGGCGGCGGTCCTGTCCTCCTCCGAGAGTGACGAAGAGAGCTTGGTGGCGCCGGTGCCGGAGAGTAGGGTCAATGAGTTTTTGAAGAGCCCTGCCCCCGCTCCCCCAATGGGGAAAAGACAGCTGCGTAAGAACCGGAGACAGGCTGCTGCGCAGCCGATGCCGTCCACATCGGCGGGCCCGGCTACCGCCAAGGCGCCGGTGGCTGTGCCGGCCAAGGACTCGGTGAGCGCGCCGGCCAAGGTCCCGGTTAATACACCAGCCAAGGTTCCGGCTAAAGCCCCGGCTAAGGCTCCGGCCAAGGCGAAGGCTCCGGCCAAAGGTGCACCTGCAGCTTCGGCGACACACCCTACCCCAGTGGCTCGCCCTCTCCCACCTGCCCCTGAATCCATGGACGAGCCATGGGTGCAGGTTGCGAGGAAGGGTGCAAAACCGATGAGGCCGGCGGCGGCTGCTGCTCCGCCACAAGCTCCTCGGGCTCCGGCGAAGTCCCAGCCTAGGCTCCGCCCGCCGCGCTCAGCTGCGGTCCAGCTCAAGCTGAAGCCGGGCGTGGCTTCCACCTACGGGCAAATTCTCTTGCTTGCCCGTGAAAAGGTGGACATCCAGAGCCTGGATATCGCTGGGGTCAAAGTGAGGCGGGCAGCAACTGGCGCCCGAATCTTGGAGGTATCAGGCGAAGGGAGGGACGTCAAGGCTGACACTCTCGCCACCAAATTGAAAGAGGTTCTGGATCCCCAACTTGTTGAGGTATCCAGACCTCAAAAAGCCGCTGAGTTCCGGGTCCGGGAGCTGGACGACTCAGTCACTGTTGAGGAAGTCCGAGCGGCTGTGGCGAGAGTGAGCCAGTGCGCTGAGGACGATGTGCGGGTCGGGGACATAAAGGAGGACCACTCCGGTACCCGGTCGGTCCTCGTCCGATGCCCGGTGGCGGCTGTTAGGCGGCTTACCGTTGGAGGTGCGCGTCTCCGTGTTGGCTGGTCTTCGGCGCGGGTTGTAGTCCTGCCGCCGAGACCACTGCAGTGCTACCGCTGCTTCGAGGTCGGCCACATAGGCCAGACGTGCACTGCAGAAGCCGACAGGAGCGCTTTGTGCCTTCGGTGCGGTAAGCCTGGCCACAAAGCCGGGCAATGTAATGACGCCCCTCACTGCGTCCTCTGCGCGGGGCAGGGCAAACCGGCGGGACACAGGGTCGGGAACAAGGCGTGTGCTGCCTCCCGACCCAGCAAACGACGCGGACGGCGCACTGTGATTGGAGCTACGGCCCAACCACAGCCCGCCCGGCCGGCGCAACCTAGCGCCTCGGAAGAGATGGAGATTGGGGCCATCGCATAAGTATGGCCCAAAAATTTCTCCAGGCGAACATCAACCACTGTGCCAGGGCTCAGGATCTTCTTTGCCAGAGCATGGCAGAGTGGTTGATTGATGTCGCGGTGGTTGCCGAGCCATATTTCATCCCGCCGAGCTCCCATAACTGGGTGTCTGACAGGGACGGCCTGGTGACTTTAATTGTGTCGGCGCGCTCTTCGCCTCCCACGAACATTGTGCGGGGTCACGGAATCGCCTCTGCTCTGCTGAGCGGTGTTGTCGTGATTGGGGTGTACTTCTCCCCCAATCGGCCGCTCTGCGAGTTCGAGGCGTTCCTGACCGATGTCGAGGCACTCGTGCTCAGGAGCCGCCCTCATCCCGTGATAGTTGCGGGGGATCTCAACGCTAAATCTATGGCGTGGGGATCTCCCGCATCAGATCCGCGGGGTTTGGTCGTAGAGGAGTGGCTCATCACTCTCGGGCTGACTATCCTTAATCGGGGTTCAGTCAACACGTGCCTAAGCTGGCAGGGCGGCGGTTCAATAGTGGACGTGTCGTTCGCTAGCCCTGCCATTGCGGCGCGTGTTCAGGACTGGAGCGTGTTGGTGGACGTGGAGAACCTATCCAATCACCGCTACGTGCGGTTTGATCTCTCCACGTCCGCAGTCACTCCAAGCGGTCCAATCTGGATCCCGAGTGAACTCGGCCCGAGGTGGCAGCTAAAGTGCCTCGACAAGGAGCTCCTGTATGAGGCGGCCATAGTCCAGGATTGGTTCCAGGCGCCGGTCAGCGTAGAGGTAGATGGCGAGACCGAGAGGTTCCGGGGTGCGATGACAGCCGTTTGTGACGCTGCGATGCCCCGGACCAGTACTCGCCCACCCAGGCGGTGGGTATATTGGTGGACCCCGGAGTTAACTCGACTCCGGGAGTCATGCATCGCGGCGAGACGCCAATATGCCCGCTACCGCAGAAGACGGCGCCGGAACGAGGACGACGAGGCTGCCCTGTGCAGGAGGCTCGTGGAGGCGAAGAGCGCGTTAAGTGTCGGCATTGCTGCGGCAAAAGAAGCGGCTAGGGAGGAGCTGCTGTCGACTCTAGACAGCGACCCGTGGGGACGGCCGTATCGGCTGGTCAGGAAGAAATTCCTGCCGCATGCCGTCCCCCTCACGCAGAGTCTGGAGCCGCGGCTCCTGGATGACGTGGTGGCCGCTCTTTTCCCGCAGCAGTGCCCGGAGTTTCAGCCTCCTAGCATGGCTCCTCCGTCGGTGGAACAGAGCGAGGACATCTCTGAGGAGATCCCCGAGATAACCGGGGGCGAGTTAGGCGCCGCCATCCTTAGGTTGCGTGCCAAAAACACCGCCCCTGGTCCGGATGGCATCCCGGGTCGAGCACTTGTCCTCGCTCTGGATGTTCTGGAGGAGCAGCTGAGGGGGCTGTTTAACGCCTGCTTTGCGCAGGGAAGGTTCCCAACGGCGTGGAAAACGGGACGGATGGTCCTGCTCAGGAAGGAGGGGCGACCGGCGGACTCTCCGTCTGGCTTCCGTCCCCTCGTGGTGCTTGATGAGGCCGGCAAACTGCTGGAGCGAGTCACTGCCGATCGCCTGGTCAAGCACCTTGAGACGGCTGGTCCGAACCTGGCGGATTGCCAGTACGGATTCCGTCGGAGCAGGTCCACTATCCACGCCATCCTGAGAGTGAAGTCAGTGGCGCAGGAAGCGGTTTCCCAGGGGGGGTTCGTCGTGGTGGTGTCTCTCGACATCACCAACGCCTTTAATACCCTTCCATGGGCTTGCATTATGGAGGCACTCCGCTTTCACGGGGTGCCAACATACCTGCGCCGCTTCATCGGCGATTACCTCTCAGGAAGGAGGGTCATTTTTCCTGCGCAAAGCGGGTGGAAGGAAAAGGAGGTGACGCGCGGTGTTCCGCAGGGGTCTGTCTTAGGACCACTCCTGTGGAACATCGGGTACGACTGGGTGCTGCGGGGGACTAATCTCCCAGGTGTGGAGTTGGTGTGTTACGCTGACGACACCCTGGTGGTATCCCGCGGCACCTCGTTTCGTGAGGCGTCGGTCCTCGCCACGGCCGCGGTCGCTGAGGTGGTGCGCCGAATCCGGCGGCTGGGTCTGGAGGTTGCGCTCCACAAATCTGAGGCGCTATGCTTTCATAGCCCTTGGAAGGCGCCTCCTCCGGACGCCAGTCTGATGGTGGGTGGAACCCAGATTGCCATCAAGCCGACGATGCGCTACTTGGGCATCGTCCTTGATGGCAAATGGAATTTTGGCGCGCACTTCGAGGCGTTGGTTCCGCGGCTCATGTCGGCGGCGATGGCGCTGACGCAGCTCCTGCCGAACCTCGGAGGACCAGAGACGTCCTGCAGGCGCCTCTATATGGGTGTCGTGCGGTCGATGGCGCTCTACGGCGCCCCCGTGTGGGATGAGGCCCTTAATCGCCAAAATATCACCCTGCTGCGTAGACCGCAGAGGTTGATGGCGATAAGGGCCGTCCGGGGATACCGCACGATATCCTTTGAGGCCGCCAGTCTGCTTGCCGGTTCCATACCCTGGGACATAGAAGCGAGTGCCCTTGCGTCCTTATTTTATTGGCGTGAGGAGGCGCTGGCCCGGGGTCATCGACCGGCACCGAGGGAGGTAGAGGGACGTCGCAGTGAGCTGCGTCAGCGCTCTATCGAGGAGTGGGCCTATAGGCTGGAGCAGCCCAGTTTCGGAATCCGAACTGTTGAGGCTGTCCGCCCAGTCTTGAGCCAGTGGTTGGCGAGGCAACATGGCAAACTTACCTTCCGCTTGACGCAGGTGCTATCCGGACACGGTTGTTTCGGTGGGTACCTGTGTCACAGAGCGGGTAGGGAGCCGACTGCCAAATGCCACCACTGTGACGTGTGTGCGGACGAGAAAGCCCAACACACTCTGGAGTGCTGCCCAGCCTGGGCGGAAGAGCGCGCCGACATGTGTGCGATCGTGGGGGACGACCTCTCTCTGCCGACCTTGATCCAGGTCATGGTTGGCAGCGAGACGTCGTGGAATGCGGTGCAGGCCTTTGCGGAGCTAGTGATGCTCCGCAAGGAGGCGGCGGAAAGAGTGCGTGAGGATACCACCGACCACGACATCCGCCGCCGGCGTACTGGGCGCAGGAGGCGGGCCTTTGGCCTGCACCAGCAGCTCCCACAATAAGGGTCGGTCGAGTAGCGGAAACGGGATTCCGTTGCTTGGCTTAACGGCCCTCCGGGTTGTAAGGCGTCGGGTGTCACCACGCCTTAACCCTATCGGGTGGGGTCGGAGGCCGAAAGGCCCACCCACAAGCTCGCTCTGATACCCTCTCTTTAATGAGAGGGACCCCTGAGCGAGCAGGGACCGCCACAGCGGTCGCCGCGTCCGGGCTGTGGAGCGCGAATAGCACACGGCCCCGGCACATAGCGGCTGAGAGGTGACACCGCGGAGTTTTTTTAGTGGCTACACCACATAACCTTACCGGTCTCCCGTACCCGGTAAGGTATCCGAAGGGATTTTCTCCGCGTGAAAAAAAAAAAAAAAAAAAAAAAAAAAGGTTAGGTTAGGTTAGGTTAGGTTAGGTTAGGTTAGGTTAGGTTAGGTTAGGTTAGGTTAGGTTAGGTTAGGTTAGGTTAGGTTAGGTTAGGTTAGGTTAGGTTAGGTTAGGTTAGGTTAGGTTAGGTTAGGTTAGGTTAGGTTAGGTTAGGTTAGGTTAGGTTAGGTTAGGTTAGGTTAGGTTAGGTTAGGTTAGGTTAGGTTAGGTTAGGTTAGGTTAGGTTAGGTTAGGTTAGGTTAGGTTAGGTTAGGTTAGGTTAGGTTAGGTTAGGTTAGGTTAGGTTAGGTTAGGTTAGGTTAGGTTAGGTTAGGTTAGGTTAGGTTAGGTTAGGTTAGGTTAGGTTAGGTTAGGTTAGGTTAGGTTAGGTTAGGTTAGGTTAGGTTAGGTTAGGTTAGGTTAGGTTAGGTTAGGTTAGGTTAGGTTAGGTTAGGTTAGGTTAGGTTAGGTTAGGTTAGGTTAGGTTAGGTTAGGTTAGGTTAGGTTAGGTTAGGTTAGGTTAGGTTAGGTTAGGTTAGGTTAGGTTAGGTTAGGTTAGGTTAGGTTAGGTTAGGTTAGGTTAGGTTAGGTTAGGTTAGGTTAGGTTAGGTTAGGTTAGGTTAGGTTAGGTTAGGTTAGGTTAGGTTAGGTTAGGTTAGGTTAGGTTAGGTTAGGTTAGGTTAGGTTAGGTTAGGTTAGGTTAGGTTAGGTTAGGTTAGGTTAGGTTAGGTTAGGTTAGGTTAGGTTAGGTTAGGTTAGGTTAGGTTAGGTTAGGTTAGGTTAGGTTAGGTTAGGTTAGGTTAGGTTAGGTTAGGTTAGGTTAGGTTAGGTTAGGTTAGGTTAGGTTAGGTTAGGTTAGGTTAGGTTAGGTTAGGTTAGGTTAGGTTAGGTTAGGTTAGGTTAGGTTAGGTTAGGTTAGGTTAGGTTAGGTTAGGTTAGGTTAGGTTAGGTTAGGTTAGGTTAGGTTAGGTTAGGTTAGGTTAGGTTAGGTTAGGTTAGGTTAGGTTAGGTTAGGTTAGGTTAGGTTAGGTTAGGTTAGGTTAGGTTAGGTTAGGTTAGGTTAGGTTAGGTTAGGTTAGGTTAGGTTAGGTTAGGTTAGGTTAGGTTAGGTTAGGTTAGGTTAGGTTAGGTTAGGTTAGGTTAGGTTAGGTTAGGTTAGGTTAGGTTAGGTTAGGTTAGGTTAGGTTAGGTTAGGTTAGGTTAGGTTAGGTTAGGTTAGGTTAGGTTAGGTTAGGTTAGGTTAGGTTAGGTTAGGTTAGGTTAGGTTAGGTTAGGTTAGGTTAGGTTAGGTTAGGTTAGGTTAGGTTAGGTTAGGTTAGGTTAGGTTTTTTTTTTTTTTTTTTTTTTTTTTTTTTTTTTATAACTAGTGGGCAGGTGGTGAAATCCCTTACGGACATCTGAGAATGGAGGACTCAGATAGTGCCGGGGTTGCACCGGCTAAAACACCCCCTGCTCACTGCGCCTTTACAAACTTCAACCTCCAACATTATCGGAGACTATTTTCTCTTATTTATAATTATTTACAATATTTATTTTTAAAAATTTTTGGGTACATCTTTGATTTACAATTTCTGGTTATTAACATTTTTCATTTTTGTTTGATGGGGATAGATAGGGCATTAGTGTTACAAATTTTTCTTTCCTTTGTTTGCGATTTTCAAAATCTAGTTTACTTTTTCTATTCTTTTGTTATTACATTTCAAATATATATAATTTATCTATAATTTACATTTCTAGCTGTTTTTTAATTCTAATAACTATCTAATATATGTTAAAATATTGTTATATTAATAAGTATTTATATTTTATATTCATTTTTATACATTTCTTTTACTCTTACTTTTTAAGTAAATATGTATTATTAACATCTTTTACTTTTACTATTCTGATAACTATCTATTATATATTCAATATATTGATTTGATTATTTAAAAGACTTCTTTATAACTAACATACTTCATTACCTTAGTTTTTAATATTATTGATACTAATTTTATTTTAGTTATTAACAGTATTGTTCTTTTAAACATTATTATAAATACTATTTTGACACTTTTGTTCATCTGTAATTATATGTACAATTTAATTATATATATGCATTAGGATTATAATTTTTACTTTAGTAGTGAAAAATTTATTTCACACCCTGTTACATTGGGGTATTTCCCTCCCTCTTTTACTCGTCTGGATTATTTACAGAATAATGTGATTATTTATTAAATAATGCACAGTTATTTTCGTTCAATAGTTGGAGAGGGAGATACCCCATTGCCCGGATGACACCGCCTTTATCGCCGACTGCCCATAGACTCGGCACACGGTTAAGTCGCGGCGCCCCGCTCTGTTTACTACCAACTATAGTCATTACAACCTGGCTTTTCTAGTAAAAGTTGTGTTGAATGTACTGGGGTGCGGGGCGTCAGCGACCATGCCATGTACCTGTGGGTCTGCGCAGATTGCGAGGTCAGGAATACGCAGTCGCTGACCTCGCAATCGCGTCCCATTTGTGTCTCAGTGTGCAGTCGCCGCCAAAGGCATTGTGGTCTGCCCTATCGATGCCCGCCTTTATGCAATTGCGGCATGATGCCGCAGTGCCAGCCTTGTAGCCAGCACACTCCGACTTTACGTGTGGACCTCCGCAGTGGCTACACGAGTCCACCTCCTCGCTACAGAACCTCCTGCTGTGGCCGTAGGCCAGACAGCGAGAGCACTGCACGAGGGGGGATTGGTCGGCCACCCTTACGTGCTGAAGGTCCACACGGAGGGTACCGGCATTAACTGCCCTCCTCCATATGGCCGGCGATGTGCTGACCACAACGTGGTTAACTTGCGGGTTCCGCGCTTTTTTCTTGTATTTTATAAGGAGGCGGTCTTCCTCTCCGTCGAGGCCGTGAAAAACTTCAGGGTTCTGCCTCCTCACCGCTCCGGTGACGTCATCATCAGTTAGTCTGGTGCTGACGCCCCAGAGGACGAGGAGTGGGTCCCTGTTCTTCACTTCCTCGACGGCGAGGTTTTTACCTGCCCCCTCTAGTCGCTGCCGCAACTTTGCCCTCTCGGCCTCCGTCGCGCAACTCATCACGACCTTCTGGTGCCTTGCCTTACGCACCCGCTCGACGCGTATCCACCCGTCCTTGGCGTCGACCGCTTCGCGAACTCTGTCGAGCACCTGCTCTCCCGTGTCGAACTCATCCTTCGATGTTACGACAAGGGACAGCAGGGCCCCACGCTCGGTCGGTTTCGCCAAGGCCGGGCGGGCCGCCACGTTTGCGTAAGACAAAGGGCCAGGCTGCTGTGCGACCATCTGTCTCAATTCTTCCAGCTTCTCCGTGTTTTCCCTAATCAGTCGAGCCTGCTCTTCCATTTGTTTGGATAGAGCAAGCTCGATCTTATGTGGGCTGGACTGGGCCATCGGGGAGGTTTGTGTGCGGATGCTGGGATGGTACCCTGGTGTGATATTTTTTGTCTCGACGTACTCGGCCAGGTCGCATATAGTGCCTTCTAGGTCGTCTAGCATCTGTTTTATGGACTCCTTTATTGTGGTTTTAAGGTTCCTGGCCGTCTCTAACTCCTCCGCAATCCGCCTCATATGCTCCCTACCCTCCTGGACCAGGACATTCCTTCTATCATCATTTATCCTTTGCTTTCTGAGTTCAGGTGGTACGAAAGGTGTATCTTTTAGACTATGCTCGTATCTTGCCCTAGCTACATTATCGTGCTGTTTGTCATCTGAGTCCAAAAAGGAGAGACACCTTTGAGGGTCGGCAAAAGATACGGATTTGGGTGTTGCTTCAATTGTAGCCTTCTTAGCGGTTAGCGGGGAATGAGCGAGAGGCATGTTGGAGGTTTGCGTCGGTTAAATTAATTACAGTAAATAAAAAATCAATATACAATAATTTTAAGTATAAATCGTTAAAATGCGGTTTCTTGGCCCTGTATAGAGGGGCCAGGTCATTAAAAGAAGATTTGTAAAAGTTATAAAAAGATAAAAACACAAATAAAATATATAATAATTAAAATTTTTTCAATACCCTCAAAAAAGTTAATATACCTAACGAATAAAGGGTGGGTGGGCGGGCAAATTTTTCAAAAACTATTGATGCTACGCACGCAAATGAGGTGTCAGAAGAAGCGGCTCGGCGAGTACTACTCGAATATCGTAAAAGCCGATATACCTGCGAGGGAAAATTTGGAATTTTCCACCAAAAAGGTGATTTTGTTGACCAAATTTGTGAAAAATTGAACTACTGCAAAAAGTATGGATTCTATCGAAACGTTATAAAGGAATAAAAGATGCGGCTCAACGAGTTCTATCAGGAAAACGTAAAAGCCGATCGATGCTTATGGGAAAATTTGAAATTTTAGTGAAAGTTTGTATAAAAATGTAAAATTTTGACTAATAAATGTATGTTTTTGTGTCCACAGGTACTATTCTTGTCGTCCTCGGGAGGAGAAGCAGCACACGTATGCAGGACCGCCGCCGGAGTGAATCTACAGCGACAGATCGCGCACCAGACGTACAGACAATATGTAAAAAATCGATTATTCGCAAAAATTTCGTTAAATTTCGTTAAAGTATGGGATTTTTGGAAAATTCGTCAAAGGTGCGTGAAAATTTCGGAAAATGGGGTCGGAAAATATTTACTAAATCCAAGGGTAACTATCTTGATACAATTCGTATGTCAAATTTGAATTTTGAGCTCAAAAATTTTTATGTTTCTATAGAATGTATGAGAATTTTTACAGGCCTAGGTAGACTTAAGCAATACCAAAATAGGACCGCACTCGAATTTTTCAAAA